>PVJN01036080.1:0-21726 GCA_004026805.1 Lasiurus borealis | reverse complement strand
CCCCTAAGAATTAACAGTCCACTCCCTTTCTGTGCTCCTGATTCTATTATATTCACCAGTTTATTCTGTTGATCAAATTTTTAATTCACTTAATTTTTAGATTCACTTGTTGATAGATATGTATTTGTTCATAATTTTTTGGCTTTTACCTCTTTCTTCTTCCTCTTCTAAAAGAGTACTCTTCAGCATTTCATATAACACTGGTTTGGAGTTGATGAACTCCTTTAGCTTTTTCTTCTCTGTGAAGCTCTTTATCTGCCCTTCAGTTCTGAATGTTAGCTTTGCTGGATAGAGTATTCTTGGTTGTAGGTTCTTGCTATTCATCACGTTCAATATTTCTTGCCACTCCCATCTGGCCTGCATCGTTTCTGTTGAGAAATCAGCTGACAGTCGTATGGGTGCTCCCCTGTAGGTAATAAACTGTTTTTCTCTTGCTGCTTTTAATATTCTCTCTTTGTCTTTTGCTCTTGGTATTTTAATTATGATGTGTCTTGGTGTGGTCCTCTTTGGATTCCTTTTATATGGGGTTCTGTGTGCTTCCTGGACTTGTAAGTCTATTTCTTTCACCAGATGTGGAAAGTTTTCAGTCATTATTTCTTTAAATAGGTTTTCAGTATCTTGCTCTCTCTCTTCCTCTGGCACCCCCACAATTCTGATGATGGTACGCTTGAAGCTGTCCCAGAGTCTCCTTACATTATCTTCACATTTTTGGATTATTTTCTCTTCTTTCTTTTCCAGTTGAGTGTTTTCTGTTTCTTTATATTTCAAATTTTTGACTTGATTCTTGCCTGTCTCTAGTCTGCTGTTAGGACTCTGTATATTTTTTATTTCAGTCAGTGTCTCTAGTTGGTCCTTTTTCTTCTTCTCTTGGGACTCGCTAAATTTATGCATCATCTCTAGCATCTCTAGTTGGCTCATTTGAATCTCTAGTAGGCTTTTTTGAATCTCCTCTTGGCTCTCGCTAAATTTATTCATCTTTTCTAGCATATTCTTGCAAAACCTTATAAGCGTGGTTTTGAACTCTATATCCAGTCGTTTTTTTTCCTCCATTTCTTTTGTGTGTGATCCCTTCCCTTGTCTTGGCATTTTCCCTATGTCAGGGAAACTTCTGTACTTGCAAAACCACATAAGCCTCTGTTGAGTTTGGGATGGGTGGAGTCTCAGGGCTTAAGGGACCGCCTTGCCTTCCAGTCGGCCCCGCCCTCCACTGCCCCCCGAGTCTCACGTGACTGGGTAATCGCTGGAGCGGTCCTTGTGCACCCAGACCGCTGCCTTTCCAGCTCCCCTGCACCCCAGGACCACATTAGTCTAGGTCTCCAGGGTTTCGCCCAAAACAGGGGCCCAGTGGACTCAGAAGTGGCACAGTTGGGAGGGTCTGTCTCCTGCCCAGTCGCAAAAGCCAGCAGCACAATCAGCAATCTGTCCTCTGGGCAGTGACGTGTGTGTGCGCGCGACTGACCATGACCAGACCTCCTATCTTTTGCGACTACCCTAAATTTCCGTGCACTTCTCCCTTTTCACAGTCCAAACTCCCCCCGTATGAGTTTCGCCTGGGTCTGGGGATTAGTGTCGTAGGATAAGGGGTTCAATGCCGTTGAGAGTCTCCGTTTCCCTCCCGCCAGAGAAAGCCAGCCAGGTACTCGGGCACCCGCTCTCTCAGCGCGCGTCTCCGTCTCCATACCTCAACTTTTTGCAGCTCCTCTGGGTCTCTGTGAGCCCCTCTCTTTCCTTCTAGTTGTAGAACTTATACTCGGCCAGCTTTCCTGTGGTTCTGGATGATGTCCGTTCTGTCTTTTAGTTGTAGTTTTGAAATTGTTGAGCGAGGCAGCAGTGTATGTGTTTACCTATGCAGCCATCTTGGCTGTCTCCGAAATTCTTTTTTTTTTGAGTTGGATATTATTTTACTTTTTATTTTCTCTCTCTCTCTTTTTTTATTGTGTTACATGTATACATATCCCCCATTGCCCCCCCCCCTCTCCCTCCCAGGCATACCTCAACCCCCCAGTGTCTATGTTCATTGGTTATGCTTATCTGCAAGCATACAAGTCCTTTGATTGTTCTCTTATCTACCCCACCTCTCATTAATATTCCTGCTATAATTTGACATTCTGTTAGATGCTTTACTGCCTCTGTGTCTATCCTTTTGTTCATCGGTTTACAATGTTCTTTTTTTAAAAAAATTATATTTTATTGATTTTTCAGAGAGGAAGGGAGAGAGATAGAAAGTTAGAAACATTGATGAGAGAGAGACATCGATCAGCTGCCTCCTGCACACCCCCTACTGGGGATGTGCCCACAACAATGTACATGCCCTTGACGAGAATCGAACCTGGGATCTTTCAGTCTACAGGCTGACACTCTATCCACTGAGCCAAACTGGTTTTGGCTACAATATTCTTTATTATCCACAAATGAGTGAGATCATGTGGTGCTTCTCCTTCATTGACTGGCTTATTTCACTAAGCATAAGGCTCTCCAGTTCCATCCAGGTTGCTGCAAATGGTAAGAATTCCTTCTTTTTAATGGCATAGAATTCCATTGTGTAGATGTAGTACAGTTTTCTGATCCACTCATCTGCTGACGGGCACCTAGGCTGTTTCCAAATTGTAGCTATTGTAAATTGTGCTGCTATGAACATAGGGGTACATAAATCCTTTCTGATTGGTGTTTGTAATTCCTTAGGATAAATTCCTTAAGAGTGGGATTGCTGCATCAAATCGGAGATGCATTTTTAGTTTGTTAAGGAAACTCCATACTGTTCTCCACAGTGGCTGTAACAGTCTGCATTCCCTCCAACAGTGCACAAGAGTTCCTTTTTCTCCACATCCTTGCCAACACTTGTCATTTGTTGATTTGTCGATGATTGTCATTCTGACAGATGTAAGATGGTATCGCATTGTCGTTTTGATTTGGATCTCTTGGATAATTAGTAACTCTGAAGATGTTTTCATGTGTCTCTTGGCCTTCCTTCTGTCTTCTTTTGAAAAGTTTCTATTTAGATCCATTGCCCATTTTTTTTATTGGATCGTTTATCTTCCTTTTATTAAGTTGTATAAGTTGCATGTAGATGTTGGAGATTAAATCTTTATCAGTAATAACATTTGCAAAATGTTCTCCGATACAGTGGTCATTCTTGTTGTTTTGTTGATGGTTTCTTTTGCTGTGCAAAAGCTTTTTATTTTGATGTAGTCCCATTTGTTTATTTTTTCTTTAGCTTCCATTGCCTTTGGAGCAGTATCAGTGAAGAAGTTCTTTCGTCATATGTCTGAGATTGTGCTGCCTGTGTATTCTTCTAGTATTTTTTATGGTTTCCCTTCTAATGTTTAAGTCCTGTATCCATTTGGAGATTATTTTTGTATTTGGTGTAATTTGGTGGTCCAGTTTCATTATTTTGCATGTATCTGTCCAATGTTCCCAAACCATTTATTGAAGAGGCCATCTTGGCTCCATTGTATGTTCATGCCTCCTTTGTCAAATATTAGTTGAGCATAGTGGTTTGGGTGGATATCTGAGTTCTCTATTGTATTCATTGCTCTATATGTCTGTTCTTGTGCCAGTACCACAGTATTTTGAGAACAGTTGCTTTGTAATATAGCTTGAAATCTGGTATTGAGATCCCACCTACTTTATTCTTCTTTCTCAGAATTGCTGTAGCTATTCGTGGTCTTTTTTTGTTCCAGATGAATCTATGAAGAATTCTTTCTAGGTCTGTGAAATACTTCGCTGGTATTTTAATGGGTAGTACATTGAATCTATAGATTGCTTTGGGTAGTATGAACATTTTAATGATGTTGATTCTCCCAATCCATGAGCATGGTATGCTCTTCCATCTGTTAACATCTTCCTCTATCTCTTTTTTCAGTGTCCTGTAGTTTTCTACATACAGATCTTTTACCTCTTTAGTTAGGTTTATTCCTAGGTATCTTAATTTTTTTGGTGCGATGGTAAATGGGATTGCTGTTTTAGTCTCTCTTTCTGTGAGTTCACTATTAATGTATACAAATGCCACAGATTTCTTGACATTAATTTTGTATCTTGTTACATTGCCGAATTCATTTATTAAATCAATTAGTTTTGGGAAGGAGTCCTTCATGTTTTTTATGTACAGTATCATGTCATCTGCAAATAAGGACAGCTTTACTTCTTCTTTTCCAATTTGGATGCCTTTTATTTCTTCTTCTTGTCTAATTGCAATGGCTAATGTTGAACAGGAGTGGTTAGAGTGGGCACCCCTGTGTTGTTCCTGTTCTTAGTGGAAATCGTTTTAGGTTTTGCCCATTGAGTATTATGTTAGCTGTGGGTTTATGATATATGGCTTTTATGATGTTGAGTTATGATCCTTATATTCCCATTTTGCCAAGAGTTTTTATCAAGAAAGGGTGTTGGATTTTGTCATATGCTTTCTCTGCATCAATTGTTATGACTATGTGATTTTTATCTCTCAATTTGTTTATGTGATGTATCACGTTTATTGATTTCCGGATATTGTACCATCTCTGCATTCGTGGGATGAATCCTACTTGGTTATGGTATATGATCCTTCTGATGTACTGCTGGATCCGATTTGCTGCAATTTTGTTGAGGATTTTGGCATCTATGTTCATGAGACATATTGGCATGTAATTCTCTTTCATTGTGTTGTTTTTATCTGGTTTTGGCATTAGGGTGATGCTGGCTTCATAGAAGGTGTTTGGAAGTGTTCCTTCTTCTTGAATGTTTTTGAATAGTCTAAGGAGGATAGGTTTTAATTCTTCCTTGAATATTTGATAAAACTCTCCTATGTAGCTATCTGGTCCCGGACTTTTACTTGCTGGAAGCTTTTTGATGACTGCTTCAATTTCTTCCATAGTTATTGGTCTATTGAGATGTTTAGATTCTTCCTGATTGAGTTTTGGAAGGTTATATTTTTCTAGGAATATGTCCATGTCTTGCAAGATATCCAATTTGTTTGAATAAAGTTGTTCATAGTATTTTTTTAACAATCCTTTGTATTTCGCTGAGGTCTGTTGTTATTTCTCCTCTTTCATTTCTGATTTTGTTTATTTGGGTCTTCTCTCTTTGCTTCTTGGTGAGCCTGGCTAGAGGTCCATAAATCTTGTTTATTCTTTCAAAGATCCACCTTTTGGTTTTGTTGATCTTTTAAATTGTTTCTTGGTCTCCATATTGTTTATCTCCGCTCTGATCTTCACTATTTCCTTCCTTCTGAGTACACCGGGCTTTTCTTGTTGCTCTTTCTAGCTCTTTGAGTTGTAGGATTAGGTAATTTATTATCATTGTTTCCTGTTTTTTTGCAGTAGGCTTGTAGGGCTATGAACTTCCCTCTCAAGATTGCTTTCACAGTGTCCCATAAATTTTGTATTGTTGTGTTGTCATTGTCATTTGTTACCATGATGTTTTTTATTTCTTCCTTCATCTCTTTGGTTGCCCAGTCGTTGATTAATAGCATGCTGTTTAGTCTCCATGTGTTTGATTTCTTTCTATTGTTTTTATTATAGTTGATTTCCAGTTTTATGCCAATGTGATCTGAGAAAATTCTTGATATAACTTCTATCTTCTTGAATTTAAGTGACTTTTCTTATCACCCAACATATGATCTATCTTTGAAAATGACTCATGTGCACTAGAGAATAATGTATATTCTGTGGCTTTGGGGTGACATGTCCTGAAGATGTCAATTAATTCTATGTGGTCTAGTGAGTCATTTAGGATTGATGTTTCTTTGCTGATTTTTTGTTTAGAGGATTTGTCCAGAGGTGACAGTGGGGTATTAAAATGTCCTACTATGATTGTATCAATCTCTCCCTTAATATCTTCCAGGAGTTTTTTTTTTATGTATTTAGGCGTTCCTATACTGGGTGAGTATCTGTTTATCAGAGTTCTTTCTTCTTGTTGGATTGTTCCCTTTAGTATTACGAAGTGGCCTTCTTTATCTCTTGTTATGTCCTTCACTTTGAGAACTAATTTGTCAGATATAAGTATTGCAACCCCAGCTTTTTTTTTCATTTCCATTTGCCTGAAATTCCATCTTTCATCCCTTCACCCTCAATCTGTGTGCATCTCTTCTCCTGAGCTGGGTTTCTTGTATACAGTAGATATATGGATCATGTTTTCTTATCCAATGGATTACTCTATGTTTCTTGATTGGAGCATTTAATCAGTTTACATTCTAAAGTTATTATTGGTAGGTACTTATCTGTCGCCATTTTTAGTGTTTACCCCAGAGTTCCTTCTTTGCTTCCTATTTCTTTTTAATACAGCAGACCCTTTAACATTTCTTGCATTGCTGGTTTGGTGGTAATATATTTCCTTAGTCCTTTTTTGTCTATGAAGCTTCTGATTTCACCTTCAATTTTGATTGAAAGCCTTGCAGGGTACAGTATTCTTGGATCCAGACCCTTCCTTTGCATGACTTTGTATATTTCATTCTATTCCCTTCTGGCCTGATGAGTTTCTGTTGAGAAATCAATCGCTAGTCTTATGGGGGTTCCTTTGTAGGTAACTTTCTGTTTCTCTCTGGCTGCTTTTAAGATTCTTACTTTATTGTTGGTGTTTGCCAATTTAATTATAATGTGCCTTGGTGTTGTTTTTTGGGGGTTTATTTTGCTTGGGACTCTGTGAGCTTCTTGGATTTGTGTGGGTTTTTTCTTTCCTATATTGGGGAAACTTTCTGTCATTATTTCTTCAAACAGGTTCTGTAATGCTTGCTCCGTTTCCTCTCTTTCTGGAACCCCAATTATGTGGATGTTGTTTTGTTTTGTGTTATTCCTAAGTTCCCTTAGGTTCTCCTCTTGCTTTTTAACTTCTTTTTCTAGAAGCTGCTGTACTTGGGTATTTTTTCCTACCATGTCTTCTAGCTCACTGATGGGGTCCTCTGCTTCTTCTAGTCTACTTTTAATGCTTTTTATTTAGTTCTTTATAGCAGTGATGTCATTTTCATTTCTTTTTGCTTCTTCTTCATTTCCTCTTGGGTCTTCTTCATTTCTTCTTTGCTCTTACTCTCATTGTCGATTTTGTCTTCCATTCTTTTCATCCACCTTATGATCATTTCTCTGAACTCTTTCTCTGGCAGGCTTATTTCTGCTTCTATTTCATTTACTCCCTTTTCTGGTGATACCTGCCTTTCTGTCATATGCGTGCTGATTCTTCTTCTGCCCATGGTCTTTCTTCTCTGGGTGTCTGGTTATGTAGTTCTCTCTCCTACGTTGATTCAAAGGCACAAACTACAACACGACCAGGTACAATACACAAGGCACTGAACAGAAATGTATTCACAGTGTTAACAATCACCAATAAGGTGACCACCAATTAAAGACAATTTAGGGGTAAGTAGATAAAGAAGAAGAGGAAAATGAGGAAAAACGTAAAGAAAGAAGTGCCAAAATCAAATTTGGAGAGGGAGAAAACAAACAAACAAACAAATAAATAAATAAACAACTAAAAAAATAAAATAAATTAAAAAAAATAAAAAGAAGAAGAAGAAGAAGGAAAGAGAAAGAGAAAAAAAGTCAGAGAAAATTAAGAGGATAAGAGTGAAAAGGGGAACAAAATATAGATGTTAGGAGAAAACTCCAATAGAACAGTCACTAATCCCAACAAATGCCAGTAACCAGTACCTGGAGATTAATACAAACTACAAATAACAACTGGTATCGAGGGAGGCGAGGAAAAACAAAGGTAAAAAACAAACCAAAACAAAGCAAACAAAAATCAAAATAAAACAAGTAGAATAAGTTAAAACAATTTCACAAAAATGTATAAAAAATCGATATAATCACCATTCAGGCAAACAGCAACAAAAGGACATAGAGAAAAACAACGTTTTGGATAGTGAAGACAAGAAGAGAGAGGTTTGTATGGACTTGTAGTAGGGGATTTGAAATTAGATATATAAGTGGGGTGAAATTTTAACCAGGTAAAGAGAAAGAATAGGAGGAATCTAAAGTTGGAAAAGGGAAAGAGAAACAAGACAACAAAATGGGGACAGTTAGGAGGAAAGTGTTGGCATAAAGGTAGAGTTGAGATAGAGTAAAATTATGCTAAAGGAAAGATGAAAATAGAATGTAGAACTCTAATCCCGAAGTAAAATACTGTAAAGGGAAAACAAAATGACACTTGTGTTTTTCCAAAAAGGTAAAATAGTAGTAGTAATAATAATAGTTTAAAACAAAAATGTAATAATTAAAAAGATAAAATCAATTGAGGAGGAAAGAAAAAAAATAGTTTTTAATTAAAATATGCAAAAATGGAAAATAAAAATAAAATTAAATTAAAAATTAAAAAAAAGAAAAAAAATAGAATGGTAATTCACTTCTACTATTGTTCTGCTTGGCACTCCTGTTTCCCAGTAGACCTCCAATGCTGAGGTCTTAATCTGTTTATTCTTTTGTGGTTATGTGAGAGTCAATTTGTGCATCATCCACTGCGTGGCAATGTAATGTTTCGGAATTGACCTCTGAGACTAATCACAGGACCTCTCTAGGCTGTGCTCAGATCCTGCTACTCTGTGGTTCTCAAAACCATTTTGTGGGGATTTTGCAGCAGGGACACTGCATCAGCTTCCAGTCTGTCTTTCTGCTTCAGATCAAAACGAGTCGTTTTCTAGAGCTCACCTCTGTCAACAACTTGAAGAGTCCACTTCCACACTTAGGGATCACACCCTGCCCCATATCCGTGGACCTCTCCAGAAGCAGCTTTCCCACAGCCTGGTTCCCACAGTGTGGGTGTCTCTGTTCTGCAGGACAGGAGACCTCACCTTATCCCAGGCGAAATCTGACCTTTCCATGTTCCGTGTGGAGCTCCTCTGAGTCCATGTGTCTGCTCTTATTGGAGAGCGGTGTTCTGGGTCCCCTGGCTGTTCGGTGGGTGCTTCAGCTGCAGCTTTCAGACCGCCGTAGACATCCACCTCCCTCTGCAATGGTCTCCGGTTCTTGCTGGTGGCTCTGGCAGACAAAAACCCCATGGCAGTGGGGCTGCCTGGTCAAGAGAGGCCCATCCAGCAGTCCCCCACCTTCTCCTGGAGGATAACTGACTCTTAACTTGCCTACAAACCCTCCCAGTGCAACTCTCAGCTGCTCTCTCTCCCTCTGCCCAGCAACAAAGCTCCAGAAGCGTCTGTCTATTCCGCCGCTATTTTTCCTCCCCCTCGAGTTTGACATTCTTGATGTAGAGAAAAAATTTTAAGAGGGAAGTCGCTTATGGAGTGTGTTTATTATTCACGGGGAGCATTTTTCAGGAGGAGCTGAATTGTTTTGGAGAAAAGGCCTCCTCTTAAACCTCATGTAAAGTCATGGGTTTACTCTGGGCCCAGAGGAAGGGGTAGAACTATGACCCTGTAATAGGTGCTCCTGGTGGGCAAGAGGGAACTGGGCATTCAGCCTCATGTACACTTCTGGTAGGAGATCATAGCACACGGGTCCAGCTTGGCTTGCATCCAAGGCAAATGCCTGATACATGAGTTACTCATCAGAAAATTCATCAAGTTTTGTTTCTGTCCACTGTACAACTTTGAAGGTCATCATAGTGAATCCATAAATGCCACGTGGACTTTTTTTAATGGGTTGATTAATTTATCATGTATAAGATTTAGGTATAATTTTTTTTTTGACTTTTAATAACATTCTGCCACCAGCAACTGTCGGATGTGACAATTCTTAAACATTTGTTTCTTCTTGATTTCTACAAATACTTCCTTTTCTAATAGGTCAGCCTATTTTCCTTCCAGGCCCATCAGGGGTTGAATGACATTATCTGGTATCACTTTTCTCTACCTCAACTTCCAAATAGATCACTCCTCACCAGTGTATCAGTTTGCAAAAAGCCAACCTGATTTGGTGATTGATTGGTATTGAGATGAACCATGGTAACCTATTGTTCTCTTAAGTAACTGGGAGTTTTTGGAAAGTTGACCTGTGAACATTCAGAAGTGTTCATGTAAATTCAATTTCTCTCTGTCCTGCTAGGAAAGATGACATGACAGACCTTAATTCTGAGGTGGAGTTATGAAGATTATGGGACACATGTGCATGGTTATTATCTGGTTCTTGAACATATTGTCCCATTGACAACACCAAAGAAATCCCAATTCTAAACAACTGGAGGCGCTCTGGGAAGTGACGAATGTGTGGCAAACTGGGCGTCAGTCACTGTTAATGGGCCATGACCGATGGGAACCTTTCTGCTTCTTTCATGTTCACCCTGCAGGGTTTTTATTCCTAATGAAAACGTGCTAGGAGCGAAAGGTTGGGATAATAATTTCCTCTCTTTCCCTCATGTTGGCTTCAGTAGGCAAGTTCTCCTTTAATGAAACGCATGGAGGGCAAGTGTGAAAGTGTCCAGTTGAAATTTGAAATGACCTTCTCTGACAGCACCAGGGGCCCAAGGAAGCTGGGAACTGACCCCCTTCCCCACCCAAGGAAGCCACACCACTTGGCCACACTCAGACCCTTGTAGGGGAAGATTTTCAAAGAAGCAGGGTGTGTCCCTGCAGCTGCTGCATCAAACAAAGGCAAACAGATGAAATTAATTTAGGCTTCAAAAATCAGCCCCATTCTCTAATTCATAAAATACTTCAAACACAGTGAGAAATGTCATCTCCCAGATAATTGAGGCTAATCCACTTGATCTCTTTTTCCTCTTGCATCTGAATGCAAACTATCAAGACATACTTCACCAGTCAAAATAAACTGGTTTCCGAAGCTTCTGTGGGCTTTTAACAAGCATCTTCTCTGCTTACTCAAAACAAATTCAGTTTCTGACACGCTTAAGGGGCTGTGTGCAAAAAACAAAAGGAACAATGTTCTCATTACTGGCTGTTAAGTTGCCAGCACCCGGCAATTAAAAGGTATGGCCCGTGGAACCACTGCAAAAACAGCAGTTAGCCCCATTGTCTTCTCATTAACATGATTGTCATTTTAGCTCTCCAGGTACCACGCTTAAGAAACAAACATTCTTGGCTCCTAAGGCACTCCAGGAAAACCAGTTGCTGACAGCTAGGACTTGTGGAAAGGACCATTTATACTATAAATATATTTGCACATCCTTGTGGTTGTAATAAATACACATCCACGCTTATTCTATTTGACTAGATGCAGAAACAAGTTAAAGGGACAACAAATTCTTCCCCAAACAAGTGGTTCTTATCCTATCTATGATGTCAAAGCAGGCGCTGCTGAATGTAATGAATCCTCCAGAGATGCAGAAATTTGGATTTTTCCTGCAACCTGCTCTGTTGTCAATGCCACTGACATAGCAGTAGAAGGCATCATGGAGACTGATATTTGCAGTGAGCCTAACATCCTTACTAGTTGGCAGTCATTGATAATTGATGACCCAATCTTTGCCATTTGCCAGGTGTGGGTGCTTTTTGCAAAGAGGAATGCCACTCTCAGATTCTGCTTTCCTCCCAGTTTCCCTGTGTGAATGGAAAAAATGGCCAAGAATGTAAATGATTCAAATTCTCTTACGTTCTAAAGAAACATCCAAGCACTATATCTTTCCAAATTCTGTCAATATCTAATTTGCCATTTGATGCTGATGTCCTTTCCTTTCACAAGATAGATGCCTTTATAGTTCTTACAATGTCACTAGAAAATGTGAAACACTGATTTCCTTTTTAGGTAAATAGGGAGGGGAAAGTCCCTTTTAAAAGGAGAGACACAAGGGATGTTTTTCTTAATTATAAAGACAGTATTTACTCTAAGATTAAAAGTATAATTGCAGTTGCTTAAGACTTGAACAGTTTCCAGAAAAAAAAAGTCCCTAACGTTACATTCTCAGTAAATTTCGTAGGGACTAATGTTTATTTTAACCCGAGCCATAAATTTTCTTCCTGAATGCAGCCTTCTGCGTTGACATTAGGCAGCATGAGAGACTAAGATCATCGTGCAATTTCAATGACATGCTGGTTTATACTTTAATAGCCAACTTGCATTTTCAGGATTTTGTTAGATAAGACCATACAATGCTTTGTTAATTAAAACATGATCTTGGAAAACATGTATAGCTTATACAAAATAAACTCAAGTCTTTAAAGTGGTTGTTTTTGATGAGAGCCTCCAAGAAATTTCCTGTATGGAAAGAAAAGTGAAACCGCTTTAGCTAGCAAAAACCAAACACCGAAAACCTTGAAAATCAGA
Organism: Lasiurus borealis; assembly: GCA_004026805.1. Taxonomy (NCBI): domain Eukaryota; kingdom Metazoa; phylum Chordata; class Mammalia; order Chiroptera; family Vespertilionidae; genus Lasiurus; species Lasiurus borealis. The sequence goes on along the minus strand of PVJN01036080.1, from coordinate 9,592 downwards.
TGTTTTGCTCTTTATTAAGTCAGACTTAAGAGCATTACTAAGTTATAGCCTGACTGATTTTTCACTTTTTTTTTGGAAGAAAAACAAGTCTGGGCATTAAACTCGTAACAGCAATTATCAACTGCATGTGGATTTAATTATGAAAAAAATTAAGGTTTTTATTTTTCATAATTGCCATCATCATGCTCCAATTTCCATGTCAAACTGGTGCAGAGTGGGAAGGATAGAAAGTGGCCTCCGGCTCACCCAGGCTCCTGAGCCTCCATTTGAGCCCCTTTTTCCTCCCAGCCCAAGATTTCTGCTTTCAGCCTAGTGGGACCTGCTGAAAACTCGTTATTTGGAGGAACTTTGTAAAGCTGTGGAGAAGAACAACTTTAATGAGGTCTGGGAGAGAGGAATCCTCAAGGCCAGGACTGAAATTCAGTATGGGATAATGTGAGGATGTCTTTTGCTCTGACTGTAACTCCATACATGGGGGTAGAATATTTGTGCATACATCAGGGAGGGTTGTTCCAATTTCCTGCACACAATCTCGTGTGTGTGTGTGTGTGTGTGTGTGTGTGTGTGTATGGTGCGTGTATGGGTGTTGTTGATAACCATAGTGAATCAGATGGACTACTCACTGGCCTTTCTTTATATTTATTTTTTATATTAATTAGATTTATTGAGGAAGAATGGTTAATAACATTATATAATTTCAAGTGTACAACTTTATAATACCACATCAGTATACTCTATTGTGGGCTCAACAGGTGAAGTCTAGTCTTCTTTGGTATTTGACCCCCTTTACCCTTTTCCCGCATTCTGATGGCACCTCTTTAATGTTTGATTGCTTATAACCTGTTTTCTTCCAAAATGGATTTGAGGCAGTTTACAACAGGGTAAAAATCAAGAGAACAAGGTTGGAAGAAAATAAGTCTAGAGAGCAGGGATTGGCAGTCTTTCTGTAAAGGGCTAGAGAGTACAGACTTGGCCTTTCAGGTCATATTGCTTCTTTCACAACTATCAGTTGTTCTGTTTGTGTCAAAAAAGTAGCCATAGACAATAGTCAAATGAAACAGGCAGCAGGCTGGGTTTGTCCACAGGGACCCTTATAGAATATTAAAATTAAGCTAACAAAAATATAACTAGTGGCTCAGTGCACAAAATATATGCACGAGGTGAGGGATGTCCCTCAGCCCGGCCTGCACCCTCTCCAATCTGGAACCCCCTCAGGGGATGTCCAATGTCTGACTGCCAGTTTAGGCCAGATCCCTGAACTGGCAGTCGACATCCCTCTTACAATCTGGACTGCTGGCTCCTAACCACTTGCCTTCCTGCCTGCCTGATTGCCCCTAATCATTTCTGCCTGCCAGTCTGATCACCCCCTATCTGCCCCCCTGCCAGCCTGATAGCCCCCAACTGCCCTCCCTTGTTGGCCTGATCACCCCCAAGGCTTTTATTAGTATAGATATGACCCTTCACAGAAAATTTCACTAACCCTGCTTTACAATAAGGGTGTGATGATTGAATCATTTGAGCCAGACACCAAGATTTCCTTTCTTTGAATAGAGGAGGGAATAATTATCTTGTCTGTAAGTTGCCCTGAACATCAAAATGAGATAATGACTTAGAAAAGTATAAAAGCACCATATAAAGACAACTGTCTTTTTCATATATTGAAAAGATAATAAAGTGGTAAAATAAAAAAACACTATTTTTAATCTCCCTCTTCCTTCCTTTATAGCCTTTATTTAAGCATTGAAATTTATAAAAATTTCACTCCAATTTTATTTCTTTACATTCAATATTATTTTGTATTAGTTTCAGGTTTTATATCAGTTACAAAATAGTGGTTAGACAATCATATACTTTACAAAGTGTTCCCTGATATTTCCAGTATCTACCTGGCATCATACCTTTATTACAACACTATTGACTATATTCCCTATTTAAGTGACAATGGGTTTATAGGTTCCTTCCAGTCTTCCTTTTGTGTTGTTCACCCTTCTTTTTCTTTCTCACTTCTTCCCTCATTTTTTCTTTTCTCTTCTTTTTTCTTTTCTTTTCTTCCTTTCTTTCTTTCTTTCTTTCTTTCTTTCTTTCTTTCTTTCTTTCTTTCTTTCTTTCTTTTTTCTTTCTTTTTTTTTAAGAGAAGTAAGCCTTTATTTCCTTGTTTCTCAAAGATAGCTGGCTGAACTGGTTGCTTTTTGGTAATTAATCCAAGATACCAAATCCCATATCCTCGTTCAACTCTTCCAACTCTTCCTTTGTTTCAACCTTGGCTGGGGCTGCAGCAGCAGCAGGAGCAGCAGTGGTGGCGGTGGCCACAGGGGCAGCAGCCACAAAAGCAGATGGATCAGCCAAGAAGGCCTAGACCTTTTCAGGAAGTGGGAAGGTGTAATCAGTCTCCACAGACAAAGCCAGAACTCACTTATACCCATTGATGATATAATGGGGTACTGATGCAACAGTTGGGTAAACAATCTGAAGGCTTATGCTGGCAACATTGTGGACACCCTCTAGGAAGTGGGAATGCAGAGTTTCCTCTGTGATGTCCAGCACTTCCAGTTGTAGATGCTGCCATTTTCAAACATCTTCTGGATGATCAGCCCAAAGGAGAAGGGGGAGATGTTCAGCATGTTTGGCAGTGTGGCTTCACTGGCACCCACTTTGTCTCCAGTCTTAATCAGCTGTACATCACTCAGGTTTTCAGTGGTGCCCCTGGAGATTTTAGTGGTGATGTCGAAAGCCTGGAAAAAGGAAGTCTTTTCTGGCCCCAGACCAGTGTTCTGGGCTAGCACAGTGACTTCATACTGCGCAATGGCACCATCATAGGCAGCAGCTGGCTCCTTATTGGCCAGCAGCAAGTCCCTGATCTAAGTGAGGTCCTCCTTGGTGAACTCAAAGCCCACATTCCTCCGAATATGTGGCAGCAGTTTCTCCAGAGCTGGTTATTTTGCAGATGTCCTCAGATGGCCTTATGCATCATGATGCTTCTGCCCATCAGCACCACAGCCTTCCTACGAAGGGCCATGCAGATCTGCTGCATCTGCTTGGAGCCCACATTGTCTGCTCTCACAATGACACATTTTAGATAATCATCCAAAAGTTGGATGATCTTAAGGAAGTAGTTGGACTTCCAGGTCTCCCTATCTTCCCTGGGCATCATGGCGGTGCATCAGGGATTGCCATGAGGAAGCCCTCATTTTCTTCATATAGTATCTCAATTGGCCTTCAAAGGTCAGTGAAGACACTGGGACACACTTAACCCATTTTACAGACCAGAAAACTGAGGCCAGGGAGCCCACTCAGCCATGCTCTCTGCCCTTCCTAAGGGGTAGCCGTGGGCCAAACAGAACAAACCTTCCCATCAGGCTTCCAAGCCTCAGTCTCAAGCACCTCTTCTTCACGATGCTCCACATTCTTCTCCCTCCCCCCAATCTTTATTGCCTCCCCATTCTCTGGAGCAGGTGGTAAATTTTGCACTCACTATGCAGGTGTGCACCACTGCTATGGGGCAGGGCACATATGGCGGGAACAGGAGTTGGTGCCTGTCAAGTGCAGAGGTCGCTGGGGTGAGTCTGGGATAGTGCCAGGAGCTTCTCCTAACCACAGCAGTCGAGTACCTGGCAGTGTGATGCCTCTCCACTGAGGTGGCACCACCTCTTAACCCCCACCAGAGAGCTGCGGGTCCATTCGGCATCCTTCCACCTTTGTTCCCCTCCTGGCCAACACCATCTTGGGGCCACTGCAAAGCCTCACTTTCCATGGGTGAGGCAGATTCTCACTGCCTGCCCCCTGCCTCAGCCCAAGCCCCCTCTGGTACCCCCTGCCTTGGTGCCACTCTGTGCTCCTTGGGCCACCCACCTCCTGGCCAGCAGCTTCACCAAAGCCATGGCACTTGCCTGAGAGCCGCCACTTAGGTGGTCCTGCAGCTGGGCCTCTTGTAGCTGCTAGGTCTCCACCCTCACCTGGGTCATCTTCTTTCTTCCACATTCGACCTTCATCCATGCCTCTTTCCTGCAGTGCTTGCACTCCAGGCCTGAAAGAAAAGGACCAAGGCCAAGGAAGACAAAACCCAAAGGAAGTGAGTCTTAAACTCCCACATCCCATTCTCAGGATTTCCTCCCATACCTCCTCTCTGTTTCACGTCTTGAACAAGCTGGGTTCAGGCACCCTGCAGCTAAGCCACATGACCTCCTGGGAGGCCTAGTAGAGTCTGTCTCCAAAGCTATGGATCTGTTGTCAGAGGCTCGGCCTGGGTCTCAATAACCTCATGCCTGCTGGAGAGGGCTGTTGGAGGAGGACCAGAGCCAGTCTGTCATTAGCTCCCCAACTCCAGAGAAGGCACCATGGGCTCCTGTTCTCCGGCCGCTGTGGCCTCACCCCAAACCCCCCCACCTGTTACATGGTCATGACTGCTACAGAGTCCTGGTTAATTAGCATATTACTCTATTATATATATATAGATAGACTGTATAATTAAAGGGCCTGTATAGTTGCTTCAAGGCATCCAAATTTAGTTATGAGATTCTAAAGGTCAAAGCAAAGAGGAAACTGGACTTATGTTGTGAAATCACACTCTCCATGTGAGTAACACACACCAGTTCCTCTGGAGAAGTTCTGGCTTTGATAAGCACACAAAGGTCCAGAGAACGGGGCATTAGGCAGAAAGAGGGACCAAGTCTACAGCATCCCATTTTCAGCAGCCAGTTTCATGAAGCTATGGTTACAGAGCCCTCCAAGTGAGCCAAGGGTATTATTCCAAAGTATAGATGAGAAAAACTAATCTGATGACACAGGCACATCACCTGGATTGCTGGTGGTCTGGGCTTGAGTCAGTGTCAAATGGAGACCATTTAGTTGAAGGAAGAAGCTGCCAACTTGTCTTCCAGACAGACCTTCTTAAATACTGAGCTGTTCTCATACCCAGCTTCAGGCAGGTGTCAGGATTCCCCTATAGCTACGGGCTCTCATTCAAGAGGGGAAATTATATTCCTGTTCATGCTTCAGGGTAAGGACCCATCAGGCTCAGGTTCCCAGGCCTGCTGTATCATAAAACAGAAAAAGAAGTCAGGTGGTAATTATTTTCATGTGTTGTTATTACTTTAACCCCTTGATGACTGGTGTCACATTGATTACTATTTATTTAGGTGTTTCTAGGTGCCAGGTGCTTGGGTATGCACCTTATTGCATACTTCATTTCATTCTTGCAACCTTATGCAGGTACATACTACTTTTTTTTCAGATGAGAAGATTGAGGCTCAAAGAGATGAGTGGCTTGCCCAGTATCACTTATGTAGTAGACTAGAGGCCTGATGCACAAATTTGTGCCTGGTGGGGTCAGACTGGCCCACTCTGATCCTGGGGGCTGACTGGGGTGGAGCTGGCCAGGGGGAGAGGCCATGGGAGGCTGGCCAGCCAGCCCTGCACCTGGTTGAATTCCCAGTTGAGGGAACAATTTGCATATTAGCCTTTTATTATATAGGATGGATATGAGCATAGGCTCTATCTGACTCTTTTAAAATATATATATATTTTTTTATTGGTTTAGGAGAGAAAAGGAAAGAAAGAGTGAGAGAGAAACATCAATGATGAGAGAGAATCATTGATTGTCTGCCTCCTGCACAGCCCCCACTGGGGTTTGAGCCCACAACCCAAGCATGTGCTCTTGACTGGAATCAAATCTGGGACCCTTCAGTCTGTAGGCTGATGCTCCATCCACTGAGCCAAACTAGCCAGGGTTCTATCTGACTCTTAACCAAACCCTTGACCACCATCTCTCTCAACAGAGTCCACATGACTTTCCGAATTTCTGACCTTGACATACTTCTGCTGACTTCCCAGTCATCTTCATGGTTTCCTGGATGCCAAGACTTGCTGGTCTGTTACTGGTTACGTCCAATTGTAGCTCTTCAGCATCTGAACCCTTACCAGGTGTTGGTGTCTCATCATAGAATCCTGCTCAAGTTTTTCACGTTAATTACTTAAACCGTGACTCTTTAGTTGGCTTCTACTTCCAGAAATCCTCTGGCCCTCACCCTCTGCCTCCCCACTACCTTTTCTGTACCTCTACTTCAGTGTGAACAAAGAGGGGAAATTCAGTCCATGTACAATTTCTACAGTCTTTATAGCTGTGGTCTCTATCTGGTTTTCTAGAGGCCAGCAATAGCAAAGACACATTCAAACTCATGGTAACACATGCAAGATAACATATGGAATATTAGAATATTTTTCTTAATATGGTAAGTCTCTTTAACATAAGTCTCAATGGAGACTTCATAATAATATTGGTGGCATTTTATTGGCCTGACCATGCCCCACAAATGGAGAATGTTAGTAATTTTCCAATACCAGCTTTGGGTTACAAAGAATGTTATTAAACAAGCCATTAAAGATATAAAGATTACTGAAATGGCAAGCATTTTCTGTCCTCAGTGATGAAAACCAAATCTGCTGTTCACACTGCAGACACGTATAACCTCTTGGACTGTTTCAAGAGCACATGGGATGGAGTCACTGAAAGAATAGAAAATAAAACGCACTCATTCATTCAGTCATAGATAGACTGAGAGAGCCAAGGTCATAGCTAGAAGGATAATCTGAGGGCCACATCTGAAGAGAGAGAAACCAGAAATGGAAGAATGAGTAATGATGTACAAGTCTAGAAATCATGAGAACTGTATGGTATGTGGCCTGAGGAAGGGGTCAGGGTAAGAAGTTCAAAATTAAGACCCTGGACAGTAGAAGCACTAAACTCTCATGTGGCATGGGGGCCAGCTTGGAACCAAGCCTGGTGACTCAGTGGTCCCTGAATGGGATGATTCATAAGTCATAAGAGTTACTCCTTTGCTACGTATGTTGATGATGATGACTTAGTTTTTATAGAATTTGAAATCTCACTAAAATAATAACTTCAGACACTTCCTGGAAGTGGAATAGCATATCTTGAAAAATTTCAGTGGAGCCTTATAAGCTGTACCAATTATCTACTGGTTAATGGCACATTTGTACAAAGATAACTCTATTCTTCAAAAAGCAGTAAATTAAAATAGTCCTTTTCACACTGCATACTTAAATGTTAAATAATGTAATAGCGATCCAGTTAGAATGGTATGTCTTAATGCAAAAAGCTCACTCAATTCACAAAAGCAGGATTAAAACAATGTTGTAGTCTAGTGTAAGATTTGTCAATTTTGTGCAAAACTTAGTAGACTCTGAAGCCCTTATGGTTGGTGGACCAGTTGTTAAGGTGTGGCTCATATGTGATGAGTATTGTCTCTTTATTTGCCCACCTTTGAAGAAGCTGTTTTAGGGAGGAAAAGGAAACTCCCCTAAGCTCCTGAGGGGAAAACTTCTTTAGGGCAGAACTAAGTTTGGCAGGTCTCTGAGGTCTGGAGTGAAATACAATAAAATTAGCATTTATATAGCATTCCTTATGCTCTTGCTTTATATGTGCTATCTATATTAAATAAAAACACAATTAAGAGTTAGTTCTAAGATTCCATGTCAAACATATCAAACAAAATCAGGAATAGCAATTAGTGCTAGAATACCAGAACAAACAGATGGCTATTGAGTTTGGATTTAAGCAGAGAAATGGGATGTGCCAGCTGCATATCAATAGAAGAGTAATTCTAGAGCTTGGGCTGACAGAGCTGAAGGCTGGGCTACAGAAAGGCCAAGCTGGGATGGTGGTGATCAGGTCCTTGTGGAGGATTTACTAGAAGTGGTGAAAATTCAGCTGAGCTTACTCATCTGCACATCCCATGTGCGAGGCATGGTGCCCTACGCTGAGGAATTCTGTCTTCAAGCCAGATAGAGTCCAGTTTAAGAAAGAACTGTGAAACCCCTTGCTCGGCTTTCACTCTGGCAAAATAATACTTTAAATCAGGTATAAAAATCAGCCGGTGCTCTACCTAAAAGCTCAAAAGAAATTCTGCTTAGATTCTTCATCTGTCTCATATCTACTCCGAAACCCCAAAAACCCTGAAAACCAAAAAGATTTTCTAAAGCTGGAGCTGAAACTTGATGCTTTTTATCTGTCCGCTTGGTGTGAATATTTGCAGGATTCACTGTGGAAGTAATTATGTGTTTAACTCCAGACTCTGCTGGGTGAGCCACTAACCTAATCTAGTTTGTGTACTATGTTACCTTCTAAAGTCCAGTTCTCAATTCTGAAATATGGATTCCAAAAATTTTAGATCTGTTGTAAAATGTTTCTTTATTAGCTTCCATTTCCTCACTATGCATTCCTTATTAATTCAATATCTGGTTTTGTTTCTCACACTCCACAGAAAATTCCTCTTTCTCATGCTTCTTTTTACTGATTCCTGAGATGCCAGGTTGTCTTACTTCTCCTAGATCTGGTGGAAAAGGCTCGACCCCCTGCCCTAACCAGTTTGGCAAAGTAGATAGGGGTCAGTCTGCAGACTGAAAGGTCTCAGGTTCAATTCTGGTCAAAGGCATGTACCTTGGTTGCGGGCACAACCCCAGTGGAAATATATATTTTTTAAAAAAAGAGCTTTTGTGCAGGCTCTTGCTTGGCTAAGCTAGTGCTCCCCACGGGGCCTCACAGGCAGTAGGCTCTGAGGAATAATTGTGATAAAGGAACTCCCCAAGGCCTGGATCTCCAGGCTTCACACTCACTGGTCTCCCGGGGAGAGCTCATCCATCTCAGCCATCACCAGGGCTGAGGAGCCTGAATCTACATATGCAGATCTGACCTGTCACTGGAATTCCTTTTCCATTGTTGCAGAAGTTTACCAGTCTCTTCACCTAATTGTTTTGCTAACATCTTATTTTCAACACATCCCCTGAAAAGTTACACACACACACACACACACACACACACACACACACACACACACACTCATGTGTGCATGCGCACGTGCACTGCTTGAACACTTTCATACATGTGAATTGGTAGAAAATGGCAGTAAGGTACTGGGTGAGTGGCAGTTGGAAAGAGGGAGGGAAATTCCTTTCTCTCTCTCTTTTGATTGTTGCACCTCTGCATGTATTAACTTAAAAATAAGATAATTTATTTTAAAAAAAGAGCAGGGTTATATGACATTCTAGAAAAGACAAAACTATGAAGACAGTAAAAAGATCAATAATTAGCAGGAGGTTGGGAGGTGGGAGGGATGAATAGGCAAAGCACAGAGGATTTCAGGGCAGTGAAATGACATTGTTTGATACTATGAGTGAGAGATACATGTTGTAAGGTTGCAAAAATCAGGATTGGGCCGGAGTTAACACAGCTCAGCTTAAAATCATATCCCCCAGTTACATCCTGTAATTACAGTCTCAGGGTTGAGAACAGAGCATTAACTCCTAGGATGCTGTGATCCAGGTGCAGGCTGATAATCTTGTGTAACAAGACAGCCTGTAGCAAAATTGCGACTAGAGACATGGTCCTGATGTCTCCAGAAACTAACCCAGAGATAACCATCAGTCCCATCCATTATCGAAACCCCATGGTAACCAGAAATAAGCAGAGTCTGTAGATTGTGAGATGTGTGCAGGAATGAGGAAATAAAACTCTGTATAACCCTGTTGCTTGTCACATAGTATATAAGCTCAGCTTTGTATGGACTCGGGGCTCTCA
>PVJN01036079.1:0-21714 GCA_004026805.1 Lasiurus borealis | reverse complement strand
GAGGTAAAAGACAAAAAATTATGAACAAATACATAGCTATCAACAAGTGAATCTAAAAATTAAGTGACTTAAAAATTTGATCAACAGAATAAACTGGTGAATATAATAGAATCAGGAGCACAGAAAGGGAGTGGACTGTTAATTCTTAGGGGGGAAGGGGTGAAGGGTGTACAGGGAGAGACTGGACAAAAATCATACAGCTATGGATGAGATCAATGGGAGGGAGCTAAGGGCAGAGGGAGGGTGGGAGCTGGGTGGAGGGGTGCTATGGAGGGGAAAAAAGAGAAACAAATGTAATAATCTGAATAATAAAGATTTAATTAAAAAAAAACTGGGCTGAATAGAACACCTGTACACATATGGTTTAGCCCCCTTGTCTTCTTATTTTCTCAGGCTAAACTCAGCAGTGGAATTACTGGGGAAATGTTTTTGAAGGACATTCCTGAACTACCCTTGTAAAAACCGCTGCCAATGCCACCCAACCCCACAGAGTAACACCCTCACACCCCAATTCTTTGTCACTTTCTGGGGTTATCTTCTTTTAGGTTTCTGAATGATCAGTATACCTTGACATGGGAAATCTTTCTGTAATAAAGATTTTTAATTTTCTTATTATAAATTGTAGTTATAATAAGTATTTTATGATTACAGTATCATTATTTGGCTGTTTCCTTATTTCAGCTTTTTGCTATGAAAATGTTTAAACTGTGAGAAAAGTTGAAATATTAATGGAATGAACTCCCACATAGCTTCCCTCTAATTCAATTATTTCCTTAGCTTTGTATGATTTATCTATCTCCATAGCTCTATGAATATGCATTTGCTTTCTTTTATTTTTTTTAAATATATTTTATTGATTTTTTTTACAGAGAGGAAGGGAGAGGGATAGTTAGAAACATGAAAGAGACACCGATTCAGCTGCCTCCTGCACGCCTCCTAAGGGGGGTGTGCCCACAACCAAAGTACATGCCCTTGACGGGAATTGAACCTGGGACCTTTCAAGTCCATAGGCTGTTGCTCTATACACTGAGCCAAACCTGTTAGAGCTCTTTTTCTTTTTCTTTTTTTTAGAGAGAGGTTAAGATGAGAGTAATATCAATGTGAGAGAAACATATCTATCAGTTGCCTCCAACCAGTGCCCAGGCCGGGGAGGAGGAGCCTGTAACCAAGGTACATGCCCTTGACCAGAATCAAACCGGGGACCCTTCAGTATGCAGTTGGATGCTTTATCCACTGAGCCAAACCGGCTAGGGCTCTATGAATGTGAATTTAAATTTTTCTGACAACCACAGTACTTTTATCACACCTAAGAAAACTACTAATAATTTTATATCATCTATGTCCATCCAGTCAAACTAGCCCGGTAAGTAGATGCAGAGCATTATTTCCGTATCACAGCTGCTATATACTATGCGGACACAATACTCAGGTCTCTCCGTCCTGGGTTAGGCGTTGCAATCAAGGGGACGGTGGTATTAAGAGGTGCTGAGGCTTGAATGCAACATTCTTCAAGGGGTCGGGGAGTCCAGGGTGGGATTTTCTTTCCTATGGGAAGGTTTCCTGCAAGTTAGCAAGTTCCTGCAGTGGCGGTGTCAGGCCAAAGGAGGAGGGAAACTGGACAGAGGGAGGCGGTACCTGCCCTGCGGTGCTGGGCCATGGTGAGCGGGGCCAAAGGAGGGCGGGAGCTGCCGGGGAGGGAGATGGGGTCTGGGAGTCCCGGACTGGAGAGAGGGACGGTGGTGGCCACAGGACGGCCGCCCCTGACCCCGCCCGGGCCTGTGTGGCCGGCTTTTTGCTCTCCCTGGACGAGGGCCTGGGCATGCTGGCCGCTGGTGCCTGCTCCCTGAGCTGCACCCCTGTTTCTGACGCCCCGCGGGGGAAATCTAAGCAGAGGTTTAGAAAGCCCGAGGCCCCCCGGGTCCCTCGCTGCTGCCCGGTGAGCCCTCTCCACTTGGAACTTGGAAACGCCGTGGTTTTCAGCAGCGACGCTCAGGGAAATGGGTTGAGGAGCAGGCAGTCAGCTTGCTGGCGGCTTCACCGAACCCTGTCTCTGGCTCTGACTGCAACATGGGCTTTGCTGCCCGCGTTTTGTTAGCTCCCGGCTGAGGGCCTGGCGTTCTCTTTGGGGGCAGGGGGAGCCGGGGCCTCTGGCTCCGCCGCTTTCCCAGGGGTTAGACCCGAACCTCGCCGCGCAGGTCTCAGCCTTGGCCATGGGCTGCATCTTGCAGCTTACAAAAGCAGGCGCTCCCCCTTCCGTGCCGGTTTGGGTTTATAGGAACTGCGTGATGTGAGCTGGCAAGGTGTGTGGTAAGGAGACCCGGACGCCAACCTAGAAACGTTAAAATCCCTGCGATTCACATTAGGTTTGAAATCGTCAGTGATTTGTTATTTGTTGGCACACATTTGGTATTTGCAATGGAGAGAGGGAAAAGAGAGGGAGGGAGGGAGGGAGGGAGGGACGGAAGGAGGGAAGGAGAGAGAGAGAGAGAGAGAGAGAGAGAGAGAGAGAGAGAGAGAGAGAGAGAGAGAGAGAGATTGGGCATCAGGGACTTGGGGGTCAGTCTCAGGTTAGCCTTTCCTGAAGCCACTGAACCACTCCCAGGCTCAGTTCCCTGCAATCCTCTTCGTCTCTGACCTTGAACGCACCGCTCAGCTCTGGGACTCTGTCAGCACAAATGAGCTCTGTAAAACTGCGATATTGCATTTTTATTGCATTGACTAGGATGGTGAAGATAGAACCATGAGTTTTATCTTTGATCATAATTAGAAGGGGAAAAATAAAACTGAATAAATGATATCTGTAAAAGATATGTGTCATAACCAAGCTACGAAAGAAAATTTGTTATATCAAGATTTTTTTTGAGAACTATTTTATAGACAAATGCCAATTCTCCCATATTTGAAATATGCAAAAATCTAAAGGATGCAGAATTGAAATGCTTCAGTGATCTCTCTTGACTACCTGAAACTGTTTGCATGAGAGCCATCTATCCACTTACCCATCACCCACCCACTCACCCACTCACCCATTTATCTATCTGCTCATCTTTCCATCCATCTATCTCCTCTCCGACCTCCCACTCATTCCTCCTCTCATCTAGTTATCTGCTTATTCATCCACCCACCCATCCATCTATTCATTTGGCCATTACTTCTACCTTTTTAAAGCACCTACTGTAGAGCCATGTTTCTAGCTTCTGTAAATGTGGTGGATATGTGAACACAGTAGTTCTGGACAAGCTGATGCTGTGCTAAGTCCCCTTGCTCCCAGAGGTGTGCTTTCCAAATACAAAGCAGCCAGTCCAGAGCCTACACCCCCAACCACCTCCTTTATGGGTTTCTCACATTGGGGGCCACTATCCACCTTCCCTATTACCCCAAGGCCAGATGCCAGGCGACTAGGAAGAGCCCCTCTAGCCCAGAGCCCTAAAAAATTATTCCCACAAGCAAATCCCTGGCCTGCTTCTCCTGCCTTGCCCATCACTTCCTGTGAAAACCACAATGAGAGCTCGTGTCCATGTTTCCCCCTCAATCCCGCTGCCTCCTGACCAACTCTGCTGCTGCTTCTCCAGGTGGCACCCCACCTTCTCCCCCTCTCCCCCCACTGCCCCGGGGGGCGTGGTGTGCCCTCTTCTTGAGTATCGAGCTGTATCATTTTAATGACAGTCCTCTCCTGATGTGTTGGCTGTAACAAACCTGAATAATATTAAAATCCCTAGCATGTGCCAGGCCTTGTGCTAGGCACTGCAATGTGAAGACAGGCAAAGCAGAGTCCCTGCTTTAAGAATCCTTACTGTTTGGATGGAGACACAGAGGAGCAAACACAGAGCGGTAGAGTGGGAAATGCTGGATTCACGATTTTGCTGGGAGCAGCAGGGGAAGCGAGCTGGGGAGCTGTTTGGGGCTGGATTTGTGAAACACCAGAAGCCAGGAAAGCACAGGGAGAGGCACGGAGCTGGAGCCGCCAGGGGGGAGGTTAAGAAGGGGCCAGTAGTTTCTGGGGCTGCAATGCAGGGTGAGGGTGGCAGGGCGCCTCTGAAGGCCCAGCTGGGGTTTGGGGACATGAATCTCTGAGTGACGAGGAGCCAGTGAAGGCTTAGAAGCCGGTGGGAAGGTACCTCCTCTTCTAGACCAGAAGGGAGTAGGTGTGAACTGGCAAGTGGAGGGAATACTAGGTGTGAGTATTTCTCTTTCTCTCTGAATCCAGGGGTGAGTGGAGGCTGAACATGTAAGGCAACTGGACCGTGTTGATGGCGCTACAAACAGTGGAAGTGTAGCCTCAGGGGTTGTGTCTGAGTGAGCCTCACTGAGCACAGGCTGGGCCCCGGGCCCGGTGGGTGATGCAGAAGCCCCAGGAGGTGAGGGACACAGGCTTTGCCCTCCTGGAGCGTGTGGTCCGGCGCTGGAGTCAGCAGCCTTCACCCTGGCTGCAGAACAAAGCCGAAGGGGGGAAATGCTCCAACAGCTGTGAGCCGGAGCCCGAGGATCGGGACCAGCTTCCTCGAGGACGTGGCATTTGAGGATTAAAGGCTGTGGAAGAGGCCACCAGGCTGAGAAAGAAGGGGACTGATCCTTGTGCAAATATGGCAAGCAGAAACCCTCTCAGGAGAAAACGAGAAGTCAGCCCAAGGGGTGGGAGTAGGGGCTCAGGCCAGTGTTATAACAGCCTCTGTGGCTTTTTCTCCTTCTTTGAGAGTGCAGAGGCTCGGCAGGGACTGGACAGCGATGAGCATGTTTCCAATGATCACGTCGAGCTTTTGATCTGTTCTAATTACTTGCTTCCCTCCGCAAACACAAATTGGACTCACTGGTGCTGTGTTTAGCCAGCTGCTCTGCTCGGCGGTGCTGGGGCGATGGACTGTGAATGGTTCCCACATGGAATACGAATGCCCTGCTTTCTCTTGGCTTCACACACGTGGAGGTCCTGCTCTGTGCGAGCTGATGAGGCGTGCAGGAGGGCCTAGGTCCCCATCTCAGGTTGCCTCAAATGCTTCTGTCTGCCGGCGTGCCTCTCTTTCCCCAGGAGGAGATTCTGGAGGAAGACAGAAGAAAATATGATAAGAACTCCGATCAATTAGAACCCAACCTACAGAAAGAGGAACACTTTGCAGGTGGGTCAAAGCTGGAGACTTGCTAATAAATAAAAGACTTTCTGGGCGGGTCGTACGGGATTCAAGGCGTCAGCTCTGTATTTGAACTTCCCGCACCTTGAGGATAAAAGCTTCAGCAATGATCAGTATGGTTCACCCAACTGATGGAGGCTGGGACTCAGTCATGAAAAAGGATTTAAAAATACAGGCTTGTAAATTTTAGAATAAAAGAAAAACAAAACAAAACAGCTATAACTGGTTTGGCTCAGTGGATAGAGTGTCGGCCTGCGAACTGAAGGGTCCCAGGTTCGATTCCAATCAAGGGCATGTACCTTGGTTGCAGGCACATCCCCAGTAGGAGGTGTGCAGGAAGCAGCTGATGTTTCTCATCAATGTTTCTAATTCCCTATCCTTCTCCCTTCCTCTCTGTAAAAAATCAATAAAATATATTAAAAAATAGAAAAAAAATTTATTGAGGCATATATTATATATCGTATAATTCACCTGTTTCAAGTGTTGTTTTTTCCCCAGTAAATTTACTAACTTGTGCAGCCACTGCCACAAATCACTTGTAGGACATTTTCATCACCTTAATAATATTTCTCATGCACATTTACTATTAATCTCCATTATTCTCTCCCTATACCCCAGGGCACCATTAAACTTCTGTGTCTTTGTAGAGTTGCCATTTTTGACATTTCATATAAATGGAATAGTACAATTTCTTGTGTCTGGCTTTTTTCACTTAGGAAAATATTTTGAGGTCTATCACGTCTCATTATGTGTTGTTACTCTGTTTCCTTTCATTGCCAAATAATATTCCATTGTATGGAACAATACATTTTTTTATCCACTGCACATTTGAATTGTTTTTGATTTTCACCTATCATGAATAATGCCACAGAGACTTCCTGTGTGTCTTTGTGTGGAAGAAAGGTTTAAAACTTGGAATACAAAGGTTTGCTCTGATTCTCAGCTATCCAGAATAACATTAGTTCAAGAAAAAGGTTTTATGGGCAGGCCAGGGTTTTATTGTTCCAACAGGTGAGTACAAAAGAACAAAGACTGAACCTGAGTTAGTAGAGAAATCCAGCTGAGTCCCGAGGCTGAGGATGGTTGTTAAGATGAGGTGAATTGACAGGCACTTCTGAATTTCAGGCACTTGATTCCTGAGTATTTGAATCAATTGCTTTAAAAAAAAAAGTGAAAAGAGTACAACTTACTGAGAAGGGAGGAAAAATAAAATATAAAATCCTCAATTACAACCATAAAAGGCAGAACAAAGAACAAGATCAGAAGTAGAAAACAGTTAGCAACTGGTATATAATATATACTAATTATATCAGTAATCTGTGGACTAAATGTATCAATTAAAGGACGGAGGTTATGAGAGTGAATCAAAACATAAGACCCAACAATATGTTGTTTACAAGAAACTCACACATGTGGATTAGAGGGAAGGAGAAAGATATACCATGTTAACACCAGTCAAGAGAAAGAAGTAGCTATAGTAATTTCAGACAGAGCAGACTTCAGGGCAAGCAAAGATATTATGATAAAGAAGGATATTACATATCACATGATCTCATTCATTTATTGAATATAATGAACAAATAAACTGATGAACAAAAATAGACCCAGAGACAGAAGCATTGAATAGACTGTCCAACCTATGAGGAAAAGTGGGAGGGGTGAGGGGGTAAGAGATCAACCGAAGGACTTGTATGCATACATGTGAGCATAACCACTGGACGCAGACAGTAGGAGGGAGGTGAGGGCATGTGCTGGGGGATAGGGGTGGCTGGGGAGAGGTGAATGGGGTAAAAAGGAGACTCATTAATACTTTAAATACTAAAGAATTAAAGAAAGAAGGATATCATATAACCAGTAGCCCTGCGCAGGAATCCGCGTGCTAGTAGGTCACTGTAGCCCTCCTGTAGCTCTCTGCCTGCTACCCTGCCATCCTATAGCTCCCTTTGTCTCCCCCCTCCATAGCTTGCTGCCCTACCCTCTCTTGTAGCTCTCCACTGCCCGCTTGTAGTTCACTGCCCCACTCTCCTGCAGATCTGTGATCAGGTCCTTATGCAGTTGGTTGTTACACCTCAGGGCATAGCGGATAATTAGCACATTCCTCTCTTATTATATGGAATGATAAACAACTCAATTCTTTCAGAAGAGATAAGAATCTTTAATGTGTATGTACCTAGCAACAGAGCATTAAACTATATGAGGCAAAAGCTGATAGAACTGCAAGGAGAAATAGCTGATCACACTATGACAGTTAGAGACTTAACCACCCTTCTGGCAGAAGTGGACAGATCCTGCAGGCAGGACGTCAGTGAGGACATACCGAGGGAGCTCATCTCAATAACATCATCCATCAACGGGATGTAATTGACTTCTATAGATGACTTCGTTCAACAACAGAAGAATACACATCCTTCTCAAGCTCCTCTTGTCCCCACCATTTTCTCAAATTGTGCATTCTGTAATATAAGAGTCCAAATCTCTTATTGTGGCAGATGGGGAAACTGAGGCCCATTGAGGTCAAGTAACTCTATAAGGGTTATTCAAAGTGTGCGTGGCAAAGCAAGGACTTGAAACCTAGTCTTTGTATACATAGTCCCGGCATTTTTAAAATTTTATTTAGTCACTTCCTTATGCAGATTAGGTGTACATACATATGTTTATGGAGTATAAATCAATTTTGCTTTGTGGGCCATATGATTACTGTCACACTCCTCAACTCTGCCACTGTAGAGGGAGAGCAGCCATAGATAAAAATGCAATAAGTGGGCATGCCTGTGCTCCAATAAAACTTCATTTACCCAAACAGGCCCTGGGCTGGATTTGCAACCCCCACCCAACCGCTGGTGTAGTTTGCTAACATAGGTCAAGAAGGTGGAGCAAACCAATAGCTGTGAGGATTTCTTTCACAATGTATATGTAGGATATCAAATCATCACACGTTACACTTCCGGTATCTTACAACTTTATTTGCCTAAAGTTTGGGTGGGGGATGGGGGGATGGAATAGTTACAATCTTCACACGAGAGCCATTGCCCGGGTAGAAGGACACCCAAGACGCCGTGGGACTCCAGAATTTGTACAGCCAAGAGCTTTGTGTGCCAGCCTGCCTTTGCCACCCCAAAGGGGATGTCTGTTTAGCTTAGAAGGTTGGGGGACCTTGTTTCAGAGCATCACATTTAAGGAGCTGTGAGTGGGAATATGGGTCTGGATCATCTATGTGACAATGTCCAGCTTGTTCTCCAGACCCTGCCAGCTGGCGCTGCGCCAGGGCTGGGACTGCTTTTGGAGGCTGATAAACTTTCCAGAGACACACATTTTGCCAACAGACACGTGCCCCAGACCCAGAGGGGCCATCAGGAGAAACGGGGCTTGGGCCTGATGACCAGAAGGATCCAGGGAGAGTCCAGACACCTAGGACACAAGATAGAGGAGCAGCTGAGAAAAACAGCGACAGCGTGGGGAGTGGCTGAGGAAGCGCTTCTTTTGGCTTCATGGAGGAGGCAGCCTTTGTGGTGAGCCCTGAAGGCGGGGCCAGATTTAAGACAGGTGCAGATAATAGACAAGGGATGGGAGGGTGGGGGCATGTTTGCCTAACAGCTAGCGGTGTCATTTGGCTTTGAGGTTTCAGACAGATAGTATTTCTAAAAGCGATCTCAACCACCCTACCATGGCCCATGTTCTTCTCCCCTGTGAAGCTGTGGCTGGTACCCTCTAAGTAGCCACTGGAATGCAGTGTAAAAGACAGCACCAGATGGCTAAGGCCAGGCCACTAAAGGAGTTGCAGTTCTTGCCCCCACACGAGTGGAAACACTTGTGCATAGAGCCCAAACCCCACGTGAGACGCCTGAGCCTGCCCAACCTGCCGAGCCTGCCGTGGTGAGGGGAAGCTGCCCACCGGGAGCAGCCACACATTGGTGCTCTGGCTCGCAGTCCTGTCCTCCTCCCACCCATTCCGATGATTCCAGCCTCCTGATCTGAAGGCACCCCAGCTCCGAGTCTTCCTGGGTGACACCCAGACATTGGGGATGAAAGGTAAGCCGTCCCTCTGTGTCCCCCTGGTGCCTGACCCACAGAATTCATGGGCAGGTTAAACGATGGTTGCTGTATACACTGAGGTTGGGGTGGTTTGTTCCACAGATTTTGAGAAAGTGGGAGGGAGAAGAGTATGAGAGGCTGCTTGGCCCAGATTTTCCTGTGGTCGAAGCCGGGTTCAGTCACTCAGAACTGCTGAACGTGCAATGCCCATAGATACCCAAAATGGATAAATTCAGAAATGAAGGCACAGGGGTGCCTGTTATCTGAATGTTCATTATGCCGGTCTCTATAGTTATGAGATTGTATAATTCAAGATTATATGACCATTGATCAAACTAGTTTCCACTAAAACAAGCCTCATAACACTTGCAGTCACGCGCCCCTATCACTCTAACTCAGTCAACTGCAAATCTGAAGTAAGATGCAGGGCGTGAGGCCGGTTGACAAACAGGAAAGGGAAAACTTGCCGGGGTAACCACCGCACAGTGCAGTCACAGGGAGGAAGAGGATTCGAATTACACAAAATAAAGAGAAGTCCTTGGGAACATCTGTGAAGTCTTCGAAGGCTCTTTGTGAGAATGAGCATTCTATAAACTGTGAACGTCAACTAGGAAGGGAAGGATGTTGCATCTTGCTGCTGTACCATTTTGTCTGAAAATCACTCCCCAGACTATTTAAATGCTTGATTTATTTTCTACTCTTCCCAAGAATTAGTGCACAGTGGCCATTATGTTTTATTAAATAAAAATACATTTATTTTTATAATTTTAGTTTCAGTTTTCAAGATAATCTCCTAATCGCCATTTAGTGTGAAATTTTGATCTCAGTTTTAAATGGATTCCCTATGAGTGGCTTTTTCCAGTGCTAATTGTCCTTGGATTATGAGGAACTCCTGTCTAAGCACATGGTTTAAAGGGATGATTGTACCCAACCTTTTAAAACAAACCCTTGAGAGAGTGGATACCTTGGTGGAATGAGGTAAAGACAAAGAGTTTTATTTTTTAATTGTATACGTTTCTGTATTGCTCAAACATATTTCATTGTATTTTATTTTGCTAAGGACACACACAATTTTCAAAATTTGATGTTTTTTTCTTATTTGGTAAAAATATCTCAGTGATATAATTGGTAAAAATGGGCATGTTGTGAGGCCTAATGTGGGTCCCTGAATATGAATTTGTGGCAGACATCATTGTCACTCCATCCTCATCCCCTCAACACTTACCGTCCCTGCTCTGAACGTGCCCACAGCTTCCTACACAGACACCTGTGGCTCAGCCTGAGGCTGTCTCTGGCTGCTGAGCCCATGCACAGCACAGATACGAGTGCCCAGTGCAGGGGGGTTGGCACTCTGGGAGCACCAACAGTGCCTCCGTCATCATAGAAGGGGCAATGCTCTACCACATCTCAAAGGTCCCCAGCAAGAGTGAGTCCCGATTGTCCACAGGTTGTTCTGCTTATTAACACGCTCTCTTGGCTTCCCTCCTTTCCCCTTCACTAGTAGTGCTTCCTCTCAAGTTAACCTCTTGCACTTGAATCCTTGTCTCAGAATCTGCTTTGGGGGAACCCAACCCAAGACCTAAGTTCTATGTGTGTCCAGGGAAGTTTAACTGCCTTTCTCCCTTGAGCAGGGGAAGTAGGCGAGGAAGTTCTGAGGAGGCGAGCACTTTTCAGAGAAGAGAGTGGAAAGAAGAAACCTTCTAGGAGCTACGTGTACCCTTCAGGCAGAGGGCTGGCACCATGTTCCCCTGGACCCTCCCCTCCTTTGTTGAGGTAGAGGGTAGTAGAATGGCCACACCAAGAGGAAAGGACCAGAGGTTGGCCCCTTTCATTCTTCCCATCCTTGAGAAGGTCTGAGGTCATTGCTGCTGGTAGCACTTAAGAATGCAGAAGCCTGCACTGGGAGAACCTGGGTCTGGATGCAATGCATAAGTGTGTAGTTCATGTCTCCAGATTGAGAATCCACAGCCGAATTGAGAACACACTCACACCCACCTTCCAGATCCAGTACTATTCCTAGGTTTCAGATGTTGCTCATCTTCTTACAAAAGCCCATCTCAAACATCTGTAAAAGGATCAACATGGAAGCTCAGCTGCTCCAATCCTGTTGTCCTGAGGAAGCAACAGGATTTTAGAAATGAATAGACCTTGTGTGCAACTGCTTTGAGCAATACAGTGCAGTGGAAGGCACACTGTGCTGGTTCTAGACCCAGTTCCTTAAAGATCTGCAAGGAGTTCCTTTCTCCTGGAACTCTCTCTCTCTGGGTGTTCTGAGGACCTAGCTTAATCCATCCCCTGTTCTTGGTCTATAAAACTATGACATCTTAATAAAATGGTTGTTTAAGCCACTAAGCTTTTCAATAGATAACCAAAATCAGTATGTTGAATCAGAGCCATGGCTTTTAGAATTCACTCTTATTAATATTCTGTAAATCAACATTCTGTGTATCAAGAAATAAATTTAGAATTATAATTTTCTTAAAAACATATTTTTTATCATTGTACCCCCCCGTTTAAAAATCTATAGACTTCCAGTCATGTAATGAATTAAAATAAAAATTCTCAATTTCTTGTGTGGTAGATTGATTATATTAATGGTCCAAAATTTCATGCTTCCATCATCCATGCCCTTTAGTACCCCCTCGCACAATGACTCTGCACCTACCCACATGTTATAGGATGGATTGTGTCTCATCCAAATTCATATGTTAAAGTTCTAACTACTAATACCTTGAAATTTAATCACATTCTGGATTTGGAGATAGGACCTTAAAAGAGGTAAATTAAAATGAGGCCATTAGGGTAGTATTTGGTTTAATATGTCCAATGTCCTTATAAAAAGGGGAAATTAGGCCACAGACATGCGTTGAGGAATGACCATGGAGAAGAAAGTCATCTACAAACCAAAGGCTTCAGAAGAAATCAACTATGGTAGCACCTGGTCTTGGACTTTCAGATACAGAAATATGAGGAAATACATTTAAGCTACCATCTGCAGTACTTACTATGATAATCCTTGAAAACGAAAATGCCATTTGTCTTGCTCTCGCCAATGGGATGGTAGTAATCAAACAGAAGCTTGAAAAAATGCATTTAAATGTCTGCTTCTTCTCTTTTGACTTCTGCTACTATTGAGACAACATACTCAAGCTATACCCCCTGGAAGAGTGCAAGAGACTCATGGAAAAGAGCCAAGAGCTAAGAGCTCCCAGCTGAGGACAACTTGGACCAACCAGCCCACAACCAATCTGCAGTCTGACCACAGACGCATGAGCCAGTTCAGCTAAATCAGCCAAGTTTTCTCAGATCAGTAGAACCACCCAGATGACCCAAATGATTTATGCAAAATGGCAAATGGGTGGCGTTTGAAGCCACAGTTTTGGGGTGGTTTGTTATCCAGCACAATTGTAACCACGACTAACTGATATTCCCCATTCAAAGCCTTCCACAGTCTGCTTGGTATTACCTCCTTCACCTCTCCAATCAGCTCTATGATCACAACAAAATAAAAGATTAAAGTAAAACCTCTGTCCCATGTGTGCTTTTATACCTCTATCCATTGCTGACATGATCCCCTCTCTGGCGCCCAAATGTCACCCTTGGCTCCCAGAAACGTTCTACTTAGTTTTCAAACCTATATCTGATATCTCCCAGAAATCCCTTCCTAATCTTCTGCATTAGTCCCTTGCTGCTTCCATAACAAATTGCCATAAATTTAATGCCTTAAAAATAACAGAAATTCATTCTTTCTCAGTTTTGGAGATCAGAAGTCTAAATTGAAAGCTCCTTAATTTAGTACTTCTGTAAAGTCCTTTCTGTCATACTAGCTAATATAGTCACAGGTTTTGGGAGTTAGGACGTGGATATATTTGGGGGCATTTTTCAGCCTCTCTATCTTCTATTAGATAATGCTGTTCTGTCCACCTTCTGAATGGTCTCTAAATCTGAAAAAAAATGCCCAGTGCTGTACTTGATAAAAAGGCTGAGATGGTTAGAAGTCTGTATCCACTATTAGTGAACTTCATAAGAAAAGATTTTGTGCATTATTCATTTTCAAATTCATAGCATTTAGCATTTTCAAATCCATAGCATCTGGTACAGGGTAAGAGTTCAAAAAAGATTTCTAGATATTTAACAGACATGCAACCCACAGTCCCTTGTGTGCAATCTATAATAATAAAAAGGTGATATGCTAATTAGACTAGATGTCATTCTAGATGTCATTCTGGAGGAAGCCAGGGCTGGAGGGAAGCCGGGGTCCCAGGTGCCAGGGGGAAGCCCATGCTGGCAGCCAGGGGAAGGAAGGCCTACTTTTGCATGAATTTCATGCACCGGGCCTCTAGTTGTATATAAGAAGTATGTCTGTATAAATAGATGTACATAGACACAGCTATCTGTGCATAATTAAAAAATATATTTTTATTGAATACAGAGAGGCAAGGATAGGGAGAGAGATAAGAACATCAATGATGAGAGAGATCATTGATTGGCTGCCTCCTGCACGCCCCTACTGGGGATTGAGCAACCCAGTCATGTGCCCTGACCAGGAATCAGAACTGTGACCTCCTGGTTCATACCCATACCAGTGGACCTCTGCATAATTTTTGAGTGAGTAGGAAATATTGTGTTGAATGAATGATGTTGATTTATTTAATCACCAAGTGAGATTTAAAAAAAGACTGTTTCCTAAAGCACATATTTCATATTTCCATACTCCCTTTCCTACATTTTCCATCTTCCAGTGATTCAGACCACACAACCATACACAGTGGATTCTCACACAGTCTATTGACAGCATCCCAGGGGAAGAAATGAATGCTTTAATCCTCTTGATTGGATGGGTGAGTGACAAAGGCAGCTGAAAGACTGGACAAGTTGTGGAGGTGTGAGAAAAACGCAGGTGGCTGGCTTCCTAGGCCAGCACTTGCCCCTCGAATGGCCATGATGAGTGTGCAGTATTGCATACAGGTGTACATCATTGCCACTCCTCCTCATTTGCCTCACAGCTTTGGGAGGAACTATTGTTTTGACTTGACATTTTCCATGCTTGGTCTGCATTCAAAGAGAGAGGAAGGATGAAAATCAAAGACAAGAAATGTTCTCTGCTTTGCAGCTAGATGGGAAAATTGTGTGTTTGTGTATGTGTGTGTATGTGATATGCAAACAAAGGGGCAGTGCTCCAAACTTAGATAGCAGGGGCTCTGGGTAGAGTGATTTTCCTCAGAAAGAGCTCTGGGTGGATAGATATCAAATGACATGGAATAATGGGGTTAATCAAGAGCATGGATGAACCAGAGAAAGACAATAAATGTTCAAAATTATGTTTACATTTATAAAGATAAAAGTTAAATTAAGGTTTAAAAAATTGAATGGAAAAATCAGACATTTTAGTGTGAGCTCTAGTCTTAGGCACACGATTGGAAGAATAATGTGATTTCTAATCTTAGGCCTGGAACAAACATTTCAAGAAACAGAGCAGTTTTAGTTGACAGAGAACAGAGCTAGCTAAAGGAATGTGTTGCAAACAATGATTTGTTTTGTTTTGTTGCTTCACTAAAGACCAGTCCCTTCTTTACCAGTCCCTTCTTTTACAGAGTCACTGCTGTCTTTGAATCCAATTAGACTAGAGAACAAAAGATCACAGACCCCAGAACTCCTGGCAACAGTCTTGGTGATAGTATTTTGGAGTTGACACCAGAAGCAAAGGAAATAAAGGCAAAAATAAATAAGTGGAACTAGATCAAACTAAAAAGCATCGGTACAGCAATGGAAACCATCAACAAAATAAAAATGCAACCTAAGGGATGGAAGAACATATTTTGCAAATTATATATCTGACAAGACATTAGTATCTAAAATATATAAAGAACACATACTTATGGTCATGCTCTGGACTGAACCAATGGACTTTCCTTCCAGCTGCTGCTTAGCTTCAGCCCATGGAAAAGGAGGGAGGTGAGTGAGGCTGGGAATTTGTCCTCTTGGGTCCCTGTCCTTGGATGCCTGTGCCCTAGATCACAGCTCTTCTCCAGATGTCATCCTCTCCATGACTTTAATCTTCTGGTCCTCAAGCACTCCCTTCTGTCCTCCTTGTGTCCCAAACGTTGAGTCCCAATGACACTAGTGCAGGGGGATCGCACTATTCCTTATGGTTCCCCTACATAACTGTGTATTGTCCTTTCATTTAATATTTTTTGCATGTTAAGTCTTTCCTGCTGGAACCCCGGCAGACAGGACCTATGAAAAGTTGTCAGTAATTAGGCATGGTATTAACGACCTAATTCTAAGAGGACTAAGGAGGATGGCTAATGTTTGGACACACATTTTCATATTTCAGTGTCTGCAGTCTTGATATCACACTTGCTCTGGTTTCTTACAAACCTTGTGATCCTGCGCAGGCAGGCAGAGCTTTGAATGCAGCTGCAGAAGAGACAGATCAGCAGTGAATGTCCTAATTAGGGCTCAGAATTCCTTCCCTGCATCACTCCTAAATCATCCCTGATGCATAATGCAATGAAAGGTACTTCCAGGACACTTAAAACGCTCTTTCCTCCCATGCAGACTGGCTAACTAAAAGCCCAGGGATATTCTCAGGGAGGGCACAGAATCCTGGTGCCCAGGGATTGGGCCGAATTACAGCCACACTTATCTTGGCAGACGAGTCTGAAAGAGGATCAGATCAGCAGGAATTTAGTATAAGGGAGTGTGACCTTCCCTCATCTGCTGGACAAACTGAGCTGGCTCTCAGTTGTCTGCACAGGTTGGATTCCACTGGCGGATCTTGAGCTCCTTAGGGCCAAGTTTTAATGGAATAATTCTATAGTTTTCACTACAGACACCAATGACACATTTGTTGAGTGAGAAGTGTAGACTCTCAATCATGGGGCTTTAGGAGCTCAGGAGGCCCTCTCTTCATCCCCTGCCTCCAGTGGGCTTCCAGCAAAGCAGCAGGCTCTTCTGCGTGAGTGAAGAGCTCATGTGAATTAACAGTCTCTCTCTCATTGATGGCCATATAATTGCAGGTGAAGCTCATTTTATTGGACATAAATAAAAATAAGTAAGACCTTTATAGTAATTTTTTTTTTAATATCAAAAGGCATTCAGACCTTTCCCTGGCATCTTTCTCTTTCTGGACTGAATCATTCCAGTTTCTCAGAAATTTCCAGGTCTCAAACTCAATAGGGTGTGAGGAAACTGGCTAGAGACGTTTGAATTTATACTGTACCTGGAGTAGAGACAGCATTTCTTGGATGCATTCTGTTTTTACAGACAGCATGTTTAAGAATAAAAATTACTCAGAAGCTGGTCATTGATATTGAGGGTCCTTCTTGAAGGTCACTCACTCCCGCTCAGTGGTGTGAGGGGAGATAAGCAGCAAAAAAGGGATGCATTAAAGGGAAATCTCTTAATCCGACTAGGGTTATGGCTTTTAGCAAGTGATACAGAGAATTGGTGGCATCAAACCATGCACGTAGGTAAAGGGGCCTGGATCACTGTGCAGTCCCAAAGCATAGGCTGGTTCATTTGTCTTCCCCCTAAAGAGGAGTTAGGTCCAAAAGAATGAAGTATGTTTTCTTTATTTTTCTTTTTTTTTGAGATCTAAACCAGCCAATCCCTTTTGAGTGACTTAGAACAGAGAAAAGCAAAGAAGAAAAAAACGTAATTGAGCTGATTCAGGGGCTCTCAGTAATCAGCAGCCAAATCAGAGTAGAGTCCTCAGGGAAATGGTGAAGAAAGCATACCCGTTGGTTTTCTGATTCCTGGTGAGGTTGAGAGCTTGAAAATCACCTGAGTGGGTGTGGCAAAATGCTCTCTGCCAAGCAGGAAGCATTTACGGTCCTAATGGTGGAGTGGAGGGCCTCAGGGTAAAATTCTGTCTGGAGCAGACCCCTCAAGACCCCCTCACCCAGTGCATGAGACTTAAGTTAAAAAACATACTGAATTGTGGTCTGCATCTATTCTGAGGTGTAAATAGTTTATTATATTAACAGCAGACTCTGGTGTTACATCTTAGTTCCAGATAAAGCTCTGGGTAGAAGGTGAAGCTCTAAAAGTCTAGTGTCTGCTGAAACCAAGGCCTTACTCTGCAAAAGAAGGGAGTGATTTTTTTTTTTTTTTGGAGGGGAGAGGCACTCTTAAACAGGAGGGCCAGAGAGAAAAAGGAGAGAAGGGAGGAGGGTAAAGGAGTTAGCAAAATAGGATCAATTGAGAGGCCAGAACCTGCAAGGGCGGGGCAGTCAAGAGGTATTTTTAGGAATGCCACCACCCAAAGCATGAGTTGTACCAGCTGGTTGTGCATGGAGCACATCACACCTCTAAGGAGAGCAATTCACTGTGCAGGTAGGAATATTTGAATTTGAATACTTATGCGTATCCACCAGATGTCAGTAAAGTGTCTCATTTTAACGTAAGTAAGATAAATATACTGAAGGCATTTTTCCAACTGATGAAAGTATCTCAAGGAAGGGGTGCTTTAAAAGAATCCACACACAAAAATAGTATGTGCTGGCAGAGGCCTGATTTTTGGCCTTCTTCCACTTACTATTTAAAATATCTTCCTCTTACACGTCTCAAAAAAGAGAAAGGGAGGAAAATGCTCCCAAATTTTCTACCTTCTGGGAAGCCATCATATCTAAAATCTACAACAAAATAACTAAACCGAATTGAACACAACTTTTATTGTACTCAGATGTACTTGATTCATTCTAAGAGCACTTTCTGTTTCACTCATAACACATCAGGCTCTGTTTTGTTTTTAAATTTTTTATTATTTAAAATATTACATAATTAGTACATATATCTCCTTATTTTGTCTCTATTGACCTTCCCCCAGCCTCCCCTCCCCCGGGTCGTATGCCCTCATCCCACCTCCCAGTGTCTTGTGTCCATTGGTGTGTTTATATGCATGCATACAAGTCCTTTAGTTGATCTATTTCCCTCCCTCCCTAACACTCTCCAGCCTTCCTGCTGTAATTTGACAGTCTGTTCGGTGCTTAACTGGTGTTATATCTATCCTTTTATTCATCCGGTTATAATATTCTTTATTTTCCATAAATGAGTGAGATCATGTGGTATTTTCCTTTCATTACCTGGCTTACTTCACTTAACATAATGCTCTCCAGGTCTATCCATGCTGCTGCAAATGGTAAGAATTCCTTCTTTTTTATAGCAGCGTACTATTCCATTGTGTAGATATACCATAGTTTTCTAATCCACTCATCTGCTGATGGGCATTTAGGCTGTTTACAAATCTTAGCTATGGTGAATTGTGCTGCTATGAACATAGGGGTGCATATATCCTTTCTGACTGGTGTTTCTAGTTTCATGTGATATAATCCTGGAAGAGGGATTACTAGGTCAAATGGGAGTTCCATTTTTAGTTTTTTTGAGGAAACTCCATACTGTTCTCCACAGTGGCTGCACCAGTTTGCATTCCCACCAGCAGTGAACTAGGGTACCTTTTTCTCCACATCCTCACCAGCACTTGGCGTTTGTTATTTGTTGATGATTGCCATTCTGACAGGTGTGAGATGGTACTGCATTGTCATTTTCATTTGCATGTCTCAGATAATTAGTGACTTTGAGCATGTTTTCATGTCTCTAGGTCTTCCTTCTGTCTTCTTTCAAAAAGATTCTATTTAGGTCTGTTGCCCATTTTTTTATTGGATCATTTAACTTCCTTTTATTAAGTTGTATAAGTTGCCTGTAGATGTTGGAGAATAAATCTTTATCAGTGATAACATTTGCAAATATGTTCTCCCATATAGTGGGCTTTCTTGTTGTTTTGTTGATGGTTTCTTTTGCTGTGCAAAAGCTTTTTATTTTGATGTAGCCCCATTTGTTTATTTTCTCTTTGCTTCCATTGTCCTAGGAGCAGTATCAGTGAAGAAATTGGTTCGGCAAAAGTCTGAGATTTCTCTGCCTGTGGATTCCTCTAGTATTTATAGGGCTTCCTGTCTTATGTTTAAGTCCTGTATCCATTTTGAGTTAATTTTTGTGTATGGTGTAAGTTGGTAGTCTAGTTTCATTTTTTTTTGCATGTATCTGTCCAATTTTCTCAACACCATTTATTGAAGAGACTGTCTTGACTCCATTGTATGTTCATGCGTATCCACCAGATATTAGTTAAGTGTCAAATATTAATTGAGCATAGTGGTTTGGGTGGGTATCTAGATTCTCTATTCTATTCCATTGGTCTATATGTCTGTTCTTGTGCCAGTGCCAGGCTGTTTTGAGAATAGTGGCTTTGTAGTACAGTTGAAATCTGGTATTGAGATCCCACCTACATTGTTTTCCTTTCTCAGGATTGCTGTGGCTATTCAGGGTCTTCTTTTTATTCCAGATGAATTTTTGGAGAGTTCTTTCTAGGTCTGTGAAGTATGTTGTTGGTATTTTAATGGTATGTGCATTGAATCTGTAAATTTCTTTGGGTAGTATGGACATTTTAATGATGTTGATTCTACCAATTCATGAACATGGTATGTTCTTCCATCTGTTTACATCTTCCTCTATCTCTTTTTTCAGTGTCCTATAGTTTTCCGTGTATAGGTTGTTTACTTCCTCAGTTTAAGTTTATTCCTAGATATCTTAATTTTTTTGGTGCGATGGTAAATGGGATTGCTTTTTTAGTCTGTCTTTCTGTAAGTTCATTATTGGTGTATAGAAATGCCATAGACTTCTTGGCATTAATTTTGTATGCTGCTGTATTGCCGAATTCACTTATTAAATCTATTAGTTTTTTGATGAAGTCTTTCAAGTTTTTTTATGTACAATATTATGTCATCTGCAAATAAGGACAGCTTTACTTATTCTTTTCCAATTTGGATGCCATTTATTTCTTCTTCTTGTCTAATTGCAATGGCTAATACTTCCAGTACTATGTTGAACAGGAGTAGTGAGAGTGGGCATCCCTGTCTTGTTCCTGTTCTTAGGGGAAATGGTTTTAATTTTTGCCCCATTGAGTATGATGTTAGCTATGGGTTTATCATATATGGCCTTTATTATGTTGAGGTATGATTCTTCTATCCCACCTTGTTGAGATTTTTTTTTTTTTTATCAAGAATGGGTGTTGGATTTTGTCAAATGCTTTTTCTGCATCAATTTATATGACTATGTGATTTTTATCTTTCAAGTTGTTTATGTGATATATCATGTTTATTGATTTGTGGATATTGTACCATCATTGCTGGGATAAATTTTACTTGGTCATGGTGTATGATCTTTCTGATGTACTGCTGGATCTGATTTGTTAGAATTTTATTGAGGATTTTGGCATCTATGTTCATGAGGGATATTGGCCTATAATTCTTTTTCATTGTGTTGTCTTTAACTGGTTTTGGTATTAGGGTGATGCTGGCTTCATAGAATGAACTTGGAAGTGTGCCTTCCCCTTGGATTTTTTAGAATGGTCTGAGGAGGATAGGTTTTAGTTCTTCCTTGAATGTTTGGTAAAACTCTCCTGTGTAGCCATCTGGCCCTGGGCTTTTGTTTCCTGGAAGCTTTTTGATGATTGCTTCAATTTCTTCCATAGTTATTGGCCCATAGAGATGTTTAGATTCTTCCTGAGTGAGTTTTAGAAGGTTATATTTTTCTAGGAATATGCCCATTTCCTCCAGGTTGTCCAGATTGTTGAAATAGAGTTGTTCATAGTATTTTTTAACAATACTTTGTATTTCTGTGGGGTCTGTTGTTATTTCTCCTCTTTCATTTCTGATTTTGTTTATTTGGGTCCTCTCTCTTTGCTTCTTGGTGAGCCTGGCCAGAGATTGATCAATCTTATTTATCCTTTCAAAGAACCAGCTCTTGGTTTTGTTGATCTTTTGTATTATTTTTTTTTGGTGTCAATGTTGTTTATCTCTGCTCTGATCTTCATTATTTTCTTCCTTCTGCTTACACTGGGCTTTTCTTGTTGCTTTCTTTCTAGCTCTTTGAGTTGTAGGGTTAGGTAATATATTACCATTCTTTCTTTTTTTTTTTTTTTTGCAGTAAGCTTGTAGAGCTATGAACTTCCCTCTCAAAACTACTTTCAGTGAGTCTTATAGATTTTGAATTGTTGTGTTTTCATTGTCATTTGTTGCTATGATGTTTTTTTTTTCTTGATCTCTCTGGTAATCCAGTCATTGTTTAATAGCGTGCTATTTAGTCTCCATGTATTTGATTTCTTTGGATTGTTTTTACTGTAGTTGATTTTCAATTTTATGCAACTGTGATCTGAAAAGATGCTTGATATGATTTCTATCTTCTTGAATTTGAAGAAACTTTGCCTATGACCCAACATATAGTCTATCTTTGAAAATGACCCATGTGCACTTGAGAAGAATGTATAATCTGTGGATTTGGGGTAAAATGTTCTGAAGATGACAATTAATTCCATGTGGTCTAGTGAGTCATTTAGGATTGATGTTTCTTTGCTGATTTTTTGTTTAGAGGATTTGTCCAGTGGTGACAGTGGGGTATTAAAGTCTCCTACTATGATTGTATTGCTGTCAATCTCTCCCTTGATATCCTTCAGGAATTTTTTTTATGTATTTTGGTGCTCCTGTATTGGGTGCATATATAT
>PVJN01036078.1:0-21715 GCA_004026805.1 Lasiurus borealis | reverse complement strand
CCCCTGCACCCCCCTCCTGCCTCCCCCCACACCTGCACCCTCATCCTGCAAAAGTGACTTTGTCTCATGGGCCGGGTTTGTGCATCTAGAAAATGGGCCCTGGTGCCTGGAACGTGGCTGATCCCCATAAAGCGCTTGGTGTGACTCCGGCCCTGGCCCCCTGGGTCCCCGCGCACCTCTCGCCTTCTCGCTGGGCCCAGAGACCAGCAGCGTCCGGTGCGGTGGGAAACCGAGGAGCTGGGGGTTTGGGGAAAGGCACAAGATGAACAAGTTCATGAGCACCTGCTCCGTGCTCAGCCCTGTCCTGAACTAAGAGGCTGGGGGTTCAGGGGGGACCGGATGAGCCCCGCCCTCTGGGGTGACATTCAAACAGGGGGGGCAGACCAGCAGGGAACAGGTAGCACCGATAAAAACTCCCCGCCCAACAGGAGCTGTGGAGCTGTGGAGGAGAGAGCGATGGTGTGGACGGGAGATCGGGGGGAGGGTGATCCTGGGTAGCCCGGTGAGGAGTCTGCAGTCCAGGCTCAGCGTGTGCGTGTCCGGGAGCTGGGGGTCACTGGCCTTCCTCTCAGGGCCCCCAGCCAGGGGTGGGGGGGAGGCCACAAGCTCCCGGAGCTGGAGAAGCCCCCCAGAGCTGTTTTAATTGGAAGAGCCTCTTCCCCGTGCTCTCCCGCAGCGGCTTTGCATTAAGCATGAGGGTGATTTATTTACGCGTCTCCGGGAGGCGCCCTCTCTGACTCCGGTTCCCGAACTGCTCCAGTCCACCCTCCTGGCCTCCGACCGGGCCAGGTTCCTCGGCGGAGAACCGGGGCTGCGCGGGGAGGGGGTTAGGAGGGCAGATGTTTAAAAAATATATGTATTTTATTGATTTTTTCACAGAGAGGGAGGGAGATGGATAGCGAGTTAGAAACAAGGATGAGAGAGAAACATCGATTAGCTGCCTCCTGCACACCCCCCGCTGGGGACATGCCCACCACCAAGACACATGCCCTTGACCAGAATCGAACCCGGGGCTCCTCAGTCCGCAGGCTGATGCTCTTATCCGCTGAGCCAAACCGGTCAGGCAGGATGGTAAAATTTTTAAACATCTATTTTTATTGATGTCAGAGAGGAAGGGAGAGGCAAAGAGAGAGAGAGAAGCATCCATGCTGGGAGAGAACCATGGATCGGCTGCCTCCTGCAGGCCCCCCAATGGGGATCGAACCTGCCACCTTGGGCCTGTGCCCCACTGGGAATCAATCCAACGTGACCTCCTGGTTCAAAGGTCGACATTCAACCCCTGAGCCGCTCTGGCCGGGCAGGGTGGTAAATTCTGTGTTCTGTGTAATTTACCACCATTTAAATATATATATATATATTATTGATTTTTCACAGAGAGGAAGGGAGAGGGATAGAGAATTAGAAATATCGATGAGAGAGAGATATAGATCAGCCGCCTCCTGCACGCCCCCTACTGAGGATGTGCCCGCAACCAAGGCACATGAACTTGACTGGAATCGAACCTGGGACCTTTCAGTCCACAGGCCAACGCTCCATCCACTGAGCCACACCGGTTTCGGCCACCATTTTTAAAAGTGGGAAAAAGGCTGCCAGGCCAGGTGTGCCCTTCCTCCTCTCCCACCTCCTGCTCCCACCCCACCAGGACAGGTGCCAGGGCCGGAAGCTGGAAGGGACATGTGCGACTCCAGCTACCCTACCAATGGGGTGTCGGCCCGGCCAGGGAATGGGAGTGCAGGTGGGGGACGGCCTAGTGAGCATCCTGCAGCCCAGGAGGCGGTCATCCTGCAGGTCCCTCCCACAGGGGACAGCAGCCCCGAGAGGGCGGCCCGGGGCCCGCTGCCTGGCGGGAGCTGGCACCGAGCTGGAGCCCCAGAAACTGGACAGGAGGGCAGGCGCCCTGCGGCCACGGCAGCCCTTGCTTCCTCTTTCCGTGTGTCTGCAGCTCCGGGGGAAAGGCGGAGGAGGGTGAGGGGTGGGGGGCTTGGTGACCGCTGCTGTCATGGAAAAGCTTCTGTGTGCGGGTCCACCCCGGAGCCCCCTGCCCTGTGCAGGACGAGGCCTGCGTGCTGGCACGATGCTCTTGCTCCCAGTCAGCCCAGCAGCCTCCATGCCCGCCTTGCCTGCTCCCTGTCCACCTGGGACAGAGCTTAGGAGCCGGGACCGAGGCCGCCGGGACCGAGGCCGCCGGGGGGCACCCCCGGAGCCCCAAAACTGGCCCCAGTGAAGGGTCTCAGAGGCAACAAGGCCCACCGGTGGCCTAAGCCAAGGGTTCCTTCTATCACCCCATCCTCTGATGCCGGGGGGAGGGGCTGAGGTCGGTTGGCTCTTCCTCCTGGCAAATTCCACCAACCACGCCCCCACCTCTGAGCCATGGTGACTGCTGCTGTCATGGAAGAGCTTCTGTGTGCGGGTCCACCCGGGAGCCCCCTGCCCTGTGCAGGACGAGGCCTGCGTGCTGGCGTGAGGCTCTTACTGGCAGTCAGCCCAGCAGCCTCTGTGCCCGCCTTGCCCACTCCCTGCCCCACGGCCACCACACGCTCCCCTTCAACCGACATCAACCAATGCCATCCCGACCCTCCCAGATGCTGGAATCCTTGCCCTGGGCACCTCCCCTGCCCCGGGTCCAGTCCCCTCCCCCTCCTGCCACAGTGCCAGTACCAGCGGCGATCCACGTTTCACCGCGCCCAGGGTGGGCGACAGCCCGTCTGCAGGTGCGAGTCCGTGAGGCCCAGAGTGTATG
The DNA here is from genome assembly GCA_004026805.1 of Lasiurus borealis. Classification (NCBI taxonomy): domain Eukaryota; kingdom Metazoa; phylum Chordata; class Mammalia; order Chiroptera; family Vespertilionidae; genus Lasiurus; species Lasiurus borealis. Next base: position 18,975 of record PVJN01036078.1, on the reverse strand, counting down.
CTTGTCTCATCATTCGTTAGTGATTGTGTGATGGATGTGTGTTATAATTTTAAACCTCCTTTGCCCACCCTGCATATCGCAGAGACGGCGGGGGAGCAGATAATGACAGACGGGTAGCGGGGACGGAGCCCTGGGACGGCCCCGCCTCTGTGAGAAGGGCCCCCGGCCTCTCCCGTGGCCCCCGTTCCTCTCCACCGGCCCGGATCGCTCCGGATTCACAACCGAACCCCGACAAACGGCAGGGGAACCGAATATTAAATCCCAATTAGCTGGGAGCGAAGGAAGAACGACACGCACCACGCTGGAATGTAAATCGTGTTCTCGGCATTAGCATGAGGTTCTAACATCTTTCTCCACCCGGGCCGGCTGTTTCCATGCGGTTCCGCTGGGTGCTGTGGGGGAGCCACTGTGAACTGGGAGGTGGGGGCGGGAGGGGGGTGACTCAGCAGGAAGGACGAAGGGGGTTGGTGGGGAGGGGCTGGGAGGGGGGGCTGTGGCCACATAGTAACGCCCTTTCTTTCCATCTCTCTGCTCCGCCCATCCTCAGGCCCAGCCCCCTCCCCCTGTTCCCCTCGCCCCTGCTCCCCCGTGCTCCCCCTGCTCCAGGAAGCATCCCGGACCACACCTGACTACTCTCCCGCCTTGGAATGGCAGCTCACGGATGATGCACTGGATCCTGGGGTCTCCAGCTTCCCTAAAACCCCATCCCTTCTCCACTGTGTCTGGGTGGGGGGACACTGAGCCCACACCCATCTCTGGGGCGGGCCCTGGCTGCTTCAAACCCAGTTAGGGCAACCCCACTGTTATGGGCTGAATTATGTTCCCCAAATTCATATGACGAAGCCCTAGCCCAGGTCCTGGGCTCAGGGGTCGAGGACTCCAGCCCCGGGGGACACAGTGAGCAAGCAATGGAGGGGCAGGAGGTGGTGGTGGGGAGAAGTAAAGCCAGGGGGGTGGGAGGAAAAGAGGGGGAACTCCACACAGGTCCCAGGGGGGCCTCTCTGGCTGCTGTGGCACTTGCCAGACTCCGGGGGAACTGGAGGGAGTTGCACACGGAGAGGATCGCAGGCCAGGCTCTCTGCTTCTTCCCAGCGCGAGCGGTCCCCGATTCATTTCTGGCTCCACGGAGGGGAGGGAAGAGGGTCCCCGACTCATTTCTGGCTCCATGGAGGGGGAGGGTCCCCGACTCATTTCTGGGAGGGAACCCTGAAGCCCACCTCCAGCTCCCCAACTCCCCGCCAGCAAAGGGCTGGACCCTAGAGCCATGGGCCCCCGTCCCCCGCAGACCTGTTTCAAGAAGCGGCTGTGGACTCGGGGTCTTGCATGTTAAAGAGGGCTGAGGTCCAACTTGGACCCTCCGCTCCTGGGCCGCCTGTAACCATGGCAGCAGCTCCCTGGTAATAGCAGATAGCTGTTAAGGAGGGCGAAAGGACCCGGGAGGGCTGATCGGGGCAGAGAGGATATGGGAACCAGGCTCTGTGCTGGGCCTCTGCCCCCCAGTTCCCCCTCAGATGCCTCAGGGAAGTAGTAACCTCACCTCCGGCCCCGTCTCCCTCGTCTTTGTGTGCTGTGTGCTCTCAGGACAGCGAGGCCGGGCCAGATCCTGAGCGAGCCTCCTGGGCACTAGTCAGTCCCTTCTTTTCCGTGGCCCTCGGTTTCCTCATCTGTGAAATGGGAGCAACAGGCCTGCCGGCCTTTCCTGAGCCGTCATGTTGCGTAAAGGAGCTCCAGTATGCAGGAGCCCCCACGTGGGAAATTGTTTTAAAGACTCCCTGGCTGCCGAAAACAGTTTGGCTCAGTGGATAGAGCGTCGGCCTGCGGACTGAAAGGTCCTGGGTTTGATTCCGGTCAGGGGCACGTACCTTGGTGGCGGGCACATTCCCAGTAGGGAGTGTGCAGGAGGTGGCTGATCCATGTCTCTCTCTCAATGATGTTTCTAACTCTCTATCCCTCTCCCTTCCTCTCTGTAAAAAAAAATCTATAAAAATATATTAAAAAAATAAAATAAAGTAAAGACCCCTGGCTGATGGGGGAAAAAAAAGAGAAGCAATTGTAATAATCTGAGCAATAAAGATTAAAATTTAAAAAAGAAAAGACTCCTGCCTGGATGGCGGGATAAGGGATGCCAGAAACTCCGGGCCACTCCAGAGGGCCCAGCCAGGGAGGCGACTTAAGACCACACGGCGAGTGCAGCTGGGCCCACACCCGGTCAGCTGTCACCTCAGGCCACAGGCCGCCCGGACCGGCTGTCAGCAGTTGAGCGGTTGTGCATCGCGGCTGTGCCTCCCTGCGGACCTGCCCGGGGCTCAGCTCAATCTGGGTCAGGGCCGGTGTGCCAGGCACGTGGACGGTGTCTGCAGAGGAGGTGTGCCCCAGCAGAGGGGAGCTGGGGGAGCAGAGCCCGTGGCCCCGAGTTGCTGAGCAGGGGCTGAGCGGTCCTGCAGGCGCCCGAGGCCGGGGCCCTGGACTCTCTCCCTGCCGGCCTCTCCCCCGATTCCGGGTTCACAGGTCCGTGTACACACCTTGATTTGCAAATAGGCCAAACGCCGCATTTTTCAATCACATGCCAGGGAATCAAAGCGATTGCATCCTACCACGGAGAGAAGGAGGGGTGCGGGGCACGCCTGCTAAGCAGTCTGGGGTTGAGACTTGGCTTTAGGAGGACTCTGGGGACGCGGGTTCCCCACATGTAAACAGGGGGTGGGCTCAGCCTCCGCCTGTCCCTGCCCCCCCAAATCTGGGAGAGAGTCTGGCATTCTCAGGGGGCGCCCTTCTGTAAGTCTCCTCTCAGCAGACTCCACATCCCCGCCTCTCTGCGCTGGAAGCACCAATGTATTTATTTATTGTTTTCCTGTTTCTTGCAATGGAAACTCCTGAAATAGAACAGGAGAGGCGGGGGGCTGTGAGGAGAGGTTCCCACGTGCAGGCTCCTCTCCCAGGTGCCTGGTGGCAGCGAGGACTCTGCTGCCTCCGGGGTGAGGACACCGGAGCTAACCATGCACGACAGGACCTGCCTGTCCACCCAGGACATTGTGAGTGAACCTGGCCAGGCCACGCTGGCTTCCTCTGCCCCCTCCAGAGGCTCCGCGCCAAAGGGGCAGCTTGGGGACCAGCTGACTGGCTGCCCTGGGGTGAATGAAGGCTGTGTCCACAGCCACTGAGCTGTCTTGGTGCAGAACGCCTGTGCATGCAAATTAACCCACCATCTTTAGTGGGTTAATTTGCATACTCACTCCCGATTGGCTGATGGGCATCGCAAAGGTCTGGTCAATTGGCATCTTTCTCTTTTATTAGTGTGGATTCTCAGCAGATTAGCCAAAAAAAAAAAAAATATTACAAGTCTGAAGACATTAAGCACTGGTGAGGCTGTGGAGTAATAAGGACTCTATTGCTGGTAGAAACACAAATAGACACAACCTTTTTGGAAAACAAGTTGGTGTATTCGTTGTTTTTTTTAAATACATTTTATTGATTTTTTTACAGAGAGGAAGGGAGAGGGATAGAACGTTAGAAACATCGATGGGAGAGAAACATCAATCAGCCATCTCCTGCACACCCCCTACCGAGGATGTGCCTGCAACCAAGGTACATGCCCTTGACCGGAATCAAACCTGGGACCCTTCAGTCCACGGGCCGATGCTCTATCCACTGAGCCACACCGGTTTCTGCAAGTTGGTGTATTAGTTTGCTAGGGTTGTTGCAACAAAGTACCATCAACTGGGTGGGTTCCACAGTGAGGATTTATGGGTTCACAGTCCCCATGGCCAGGATTCCTTCTGAGGCTGGGAGGGAAGGACGGACCTCCTCCTCGCTTCTGGTGGTCTCAGGCATTCCTTGGCCCGAAGGTGGCATTCTCTGTGTCTTCCCTCCACACTGGGTTGTCTCTGTCCAGATTCCCCCTTTTCATAAGGACACCAGTCTTATCAGACTAGGGCAGTGGTCGGCAAACTGCGGCTCGCCAGTCACATGCTGCTCTTTGGCCCCTTGAGTGTGGCTCTTCCACAAAATACCACATGCAGGTGCGCACATACATGGGATTGAAACTTCGTGCCCCATGCACAGAAGTCGGTTTTCGGCTCTCCTAAGAAATTTCAATCGTTGTCCTGTTGATATTTGGCTCTGTGGACTAATGAGTTTGCTGACCACTGGGCTAGGGCATGCCTTAATGACCTCATCTCAACTTGGTCACCTGCAAGGACCCTATTTCCGGATAAACTCACCTTCATAGATGCTGGGGGTTAGGGCTTCAACATCTGAGGAGAGCCACCATCCAACCCGGTGGTCGGCAAACTCATCGGTCCACAGAGACAAATATCAACAGGACAACCATTGACATTTCTTTGGAGAGCCACATTTTTTAAAAACTTCTTCTAACGCCACTTCTTTAAAATAGACTCACCCAGGCCGTGGTGTTTTGTGGAAGAGCCACACTCGAGGGGCCAAAGAGCCTCATGCAGCTCACAAGCCGCAGTTTGCCGATCACAGATCCAACCCACGCTACCTGGTTAAACGTGACGATGCTCCTCTCGTTCAGCCCAGCCGTTGCCTCCCCGGCACGGGCCGTTGAGGAAGTTCTGACAGACTGTACTGGTAGAGACACCCCCCTGCCCCCACAAAAGCTTATCGGCAAGCAAATACGTGTTTAGATAAAATATGCATTTAAAAGGACTGGCGGAGCGTGAACATTAATAACCGGTAGCTGCGCACATCGGCCGGGAGAAATCTCAAAAACACGATATTGGGTTGAAAAGAGCCAGCCGCGGAGGAACCGTGCGGTTTAATTATTCAGCAAAGGGCGAGCGGGCAGCTCTCGCACCTCCTCCGCGTCCGCTCAGACATCATTTAAGTTGCAAACCCATCCCCACAGTCGCACTGTACTCCTCCTGATTCTGCCCGCATGTCCTTTCCCACGGCCCTTACCAACTTCCAACAAATCAGCGAGTCTAGCGGTTACCGTCAACCCCCAGAATGCTGGATACACGAGGGCAGAACCTCTTCTTCCTTTTGTTCAGTGACATCGACAACGTGCCTGCACTGGTACCTGGCGGACGGCGGGCACCGAACAGGTATTTCTACAACCGAGTGGCCGGTGCGCAGATCTTCACGGACCGTTACTTTGAAACTGTGTATACGTGTCACACCCTGTCTGTTGTATACCGCTTCCCCAAAAGTAAGCCATCCCCCGAAAATAAGACCTACTTCCAGTTTTGTCTCTCGCTGTCATATAAGGCATCCCCCCGAAAATAAGACCTCCCCGAACATTAGGCCTCCCCGGCATAGAAGGTCCCCCCCCCCCCGCCCCAAAGCTACCGTCAGGCGTCTGACTCCTGATTTAAAGAGACCTCGCCCTGCCTGAACAGCTCTGGCTGCGCTGCGGCCCATCAGTGAGCTGGTTGGTGATGACAACGACTACTGTACCATAGACAGGGGATACATTTCCTTTTTTTGTTGTTGTTCAACAATAAATGGGTACCGTCTTCTCCTTCATGGAAAAATAAGACATCCCCTGGAAATAAGACCTAGTGCCTCTTTGGGAGCAAACATGAATAGAAGACACTGCCTTATTTTCGGGGACACGGGGTATGTGATGTCTCCCAATAAATAGCCCATGAAGAAAATAGATGTATTTCTTGCCAGATCTGAGCGTGAAGCCAAGCTACAGACCCTGCATGACTGGTACCCCCACACCCCGCTGCCCTGAACCCCAGGAAGCCAGGGCTGGGCTGCAGCTTTCCCCGGGGACGTGTTCTCCTGGTCGGATAGTGAGTGACAAGGAAATGTCCATCTCCCCGCGGGACGCGGTCTTTGGCTCTCGCTTCCGCTGGAACAGGGCGTGAAGAGGTGCCGGGAAACCTGTGCGGGCAGCCGCAGAGGGCACGGCTGCTTTCAGAGAGCCGCGGAGCCACCTGGTACATCTGCCTGGCGCTTCCTGGCGAAAACAGTGGGGAGCCAGCTGCCTTTCAAGGCCAAGGTCACGCTGCCAAACCTGGCCTTGACGAGCTTCCGGATGGAGCTGCGACTGGCAAACACCCTGCCTCACCGTGCCCCGCGCTCACCTGGAACCCGGCTGACCTTGGGGGCACGGGATGAGACTGAGGGCAGAGCACACACCAAGCGGGCCCGAACTGGGGTCAAGCGTGGGGCAGGGAGCCGAGGGTCAGATGGCCACTTCCCGGTGGGGAAGACAGGGCTGGGCCGGGGACCGGAAGCCTGGCAGAGCAGGCTGGGCCTCTGCCGCCGCTGGGCCGGGAGTTGAGGCGGGCAGGGCACCACTCCCTCCTGCCAGCTCCCTCTGCTCCCTGGCTCCACCAGACGCCTGGCCAGGCCGAGCAGGTGGCCATCACGCTACCCAGGGGGAGGGGTGCAGAGCCTCACCCTCCCTGCCCACCACCCACCCCGGACACAAAGCAACCGACGCCAGGCCTCTTCCTGCGAACTTTAATCCCCGTCCCGGTCTGTGCCGGCCGCAGGGAGCATCCACACAAGGTCAGGACGGGCAGGTCCCTGCGCGGCCCCACGGATGGACTGTCACAGATGTGCACCTCACACACGTATGAAAAATAAAATATGTCATAGTCAGCTTTGGAAACCTCCCCGGGGCCACCGCTTCGTCTGTCACATGACCGAGACCCCCTCCACCCCATCAATGCGGCCACCGGGGCCACGAAGCCCGTTATCAGCCCGAGCAAGCCCGGGCCTGAAGCGGTCCCGGGGGCAGCACAGGAGACGGTCAGCGGCTCCGGGAACCACCGGGGATGATACTGTGCCAACTGCTCGCCGCCAGGGAGACCTCGCATCTGAGAGCCCGCTAACGGCTGGCCTTCTCCGCCGGGAACAATTAATCCCCCAGAGCACCCCGCGGGGCTGGAGAGGCTGCCCAGGACGGTTGGCACCAGTGGAGGAGAGAGGCCTTGGGAGCCACATGAGGTGACCAAGCGTTGACCAGAGAGAGAGAGAGAGAGAGAGAGAGAGAGAGAGAGAGGGAGAGAGAGAGGCGACAGAGGGGACGACGCCATGCGGCCACCACGGGCCTTCTCCGTTCTGAGCGCCCCTCCCAGCTCCCTCTCTGGAGCCACAGACACCCCTCTCCCTGGGTGGGGGCCGGGCACTGCCCTCCTGGTTCGTGGCCTAGAGAACGGCGGGGGGCAGGCGGGGGTGTGGGGGGGCTGTTTGCTACGTGCTCGGGTGGGGTGGGGCAGCGGATGTACTGGACACACAAAGGACACGGCCACGCACCGTGAAGGGGACAGACACGACGCGCACGAGACACCAAGGATCGGGGGCGGGCGGGCAGGCGGGGGTGCACTAGCATGTACAGGGGTGCCGAGCAGCGCCTGAGGGCCGATGGTCCCCCGGAGGAGGAGGGAGTCAGTCAGAGTGTGGCACCTTCCCTCCCCGCACTCCCCACCGGCTCAGGGCTTTCCCCGGGGACTCTGGCCCGACCCCCAAAACCAGGAAATCTGGGTACGGGACGGGTAAGCCGGAGGCACGTGCTGCCACCGAGCCTCAGGCCCCAGGGGACCCCGGCCAGCCGCTCAGGCAGGAGGTGCAGGCAGTGTAACGGGGGATTAGGGGAGGGGGTGGTGGTGAGCAGAGCCCACCCCGCCAGGGGAGGCGCTACAAGTCCAGCAGGCGCTCCTCGCAGCTCTCGGCCGGCCACTTGGAGGCCCCGCCGAACACGTCCACGTTGCCGTCCACCCAGGGCACCACGTTGCCCGCCATGTTGGCGGAGCAGTTGGCCATGTTGACGATCTCCTGGGCGCGCAGGACGCGGTCCCAGATGTTGAACTGGCTGAGCTCGCCCACAAACGCCTGCGTGGCGTCGAACCTGCCGCCGATGGTGTCCTGCAGGAGGGTGCGGGGGGAACAGACCACATCAGAGCTGCTCAAAGGTTAACCCCCACCCTCCCTCACCCCCAGCATGGGAGCGGGGGCTTTGGGGAGGGGATGCCAGCCTGGAGAGAGACAGAGCTGGGGGTTCAGGCGGGAGGGACTGGGGCCGGGGAATATCTTTACTCCTCCCCCCGTTCACATGGGAGACACCTGGACAAAGGCCCAAAGCTGGGACCAGACCCGGGCTCACAGCTCCAGCCCCTCCCCAGGGAGGAGAGCAGGGTGAGGGCCAAGGAAGAGCCAGACTCAGCCCCCAAGACCCATAGCGCCTGCTCTCCCCTCCCCCCGCCCAACGCCCCCCATTTCCATCAGCCTCCGGCTCAGCTTTGAAGCCAACGCTCATCTGCCCACGACCAGGTGCCAACCTGTGGCCCGCGGCACTCCATTCTGGACACTGTCTGAACCCACCACACCAGCCTGGTCCGCCACCCCCAGACAGCAAGGCGGTGTGAGCAGAGCTGAAGGAGGGTCTCTCCCCACCAGGTAGCTGTCGTGCCACGGGGTCCCCTCCAGCAGGCAGACAGCTGGGGGTATGTGTGTGCAGGAGGGGCAGCCTGCAGGCCCCGTTTTGTGTGCTCCCGTCTTGCAGTCCCCGGACCCACCTGCTCCTGCCCGAGGATGAGCACGCCCCCCGGCTTGATGGGGTGCCAGGGGGCCAGGTTCTCCCCGGTGCCCAGCTTCTCCCCGTCCTGGAAGGCCTCCCACAGGCCGTCCCGCGTGGTCCAGGTGACGCAGATGTGGTGCCACTTGCCATCGCTGACGAAGAGGGGCAGCTGCGCAACCTGTGGGGGCGACGTGCCGTGAGGCCCTGGGGGGACGCAGCCGCGGGGCCCACTGACTGCTGTGGCCATCCCTGGGGTCCCGCCTGGTCTCCCCTTCTCTGCTCTGGGGGCGACATGCCTGACCCGCCCACCTCAGAGGGACCTTCGGGCTGGAAACACCACGTGCCAGCGGACACTCAAGAGAAAGAGGGGCCCACGTCCCGGGCCTCAGGGCAGCCCTGCTTTCCACGGGACACTCCTGGCCCTGGCTTGGCCGAGGGGCCAGGACGCTGCACCCTACAAGCAGATGGGGCAGACGGGGGGCCCACGCTGGCCTTGGATGCCCCGGGATGGAAAAGCCACAGGGCAGGGAGGGCACCCTGGGCGAACGACTCTGGACGAGAGTCAGACCGGGCGCCCGCACTCACAGGCGAGGTGCCAGCGTCCCTGCAGGCTGGCTGGGGCTGCGGGTGGGCACTCTGCCCTGTGGAGGACAAAGGCTACAACCACGAGAGAGTGTGGGGGAGGGGCGTGCTGCCCACACCCATCCTCTCCGCCCTGGGAGCTTCTGCAGGCCAGCGCCTCTGGTTGTTACTGCCGGTGTCCTAGCAACCCCTCTCCCTCTCAGCACCTGGCTCTTCACAGGTGTCTAATGGAGAGGAAAACGAGGCGCTGGGCTCTCAGAGTGGTGTCCGAGGAGGAGTCATTTAAAACAATTAGTCCCGGATCTGGCTCCTGGCTCAGAGGCATTGGAGGAGCCACTTCAGCCAGCCCCAACCCCGGCGGCTGAGTACAGACACAGGGAGGGGCCGGTGGAGCCATCTCCAAGCCCAGCTTCTGCAAGGAGGCTTCGAGGACGCAGCTCCGGCCATGTGGGGTCTGACCTCAGAATGAATGTCTGAGAGGGGCTGCTGGAGGGTCCCCCAGACGCCCAGAGCTTGTCTCTTGGGGACACCACACTCCCGAAAACCAGCCGTCTATGAAAAGGGGACATTTGCACCCTGACTGGTTTGGCTCAGAGGATAGAGGGAGAGTCTGTGGACTCAGGGGTCCCAGGTTCAACTCTGGTCAGGGGCATGTACCTTGGTTGCGGGCACATCCCCAGTAGGGGGTGTGCAGGAGGCAGCTGATCGATGTCTCTCTCTCATCGATGTTTCTAACTCTCTATCCCTCTCCCTTCCTGTCTGTGAAAAATCAATAAAATATATTTAAAATAAATAAATAAAAGGGGACCTTTGCTCTGGGAAAGGGACGAGGACCAGATCAGCAGGTGCCATGGGCTGGGCCAGGAAGAGGAGCTGACCAGCAGCAGGGAGGTGAGGAAATCTGGGAGCTGACGAAACCCTAGGTTCTAACTGCAGTGATGGATGTGCAATGGACTGCATCTCTGGTCAACGCCGGTCAACTCAGTAAAAAGTGTACATGTTACTGCATGTAATTACATCTCAATACTCACCCCTCAACAAAAAGATATGCTCACGAGAACCATTACACGCACGCACACACACACGCGCATGCACACGCACTGTCCTCTAATCAGTGCAGCCCCGGGAAACAGCCTCATGGACAGGCCTCAGGGCCCATGACCATTCAGGCTGGCCTGCAGGCGTCCCAGCCCCCTCGTGCCTCCCTGACCTCTGGCCTGCACCCTCTGCTGCTTCTCCCCCGCCTCACAGCTTGGATCTCCACCAGCCGCAGCGGCCAGCCCCTTGTGCCCTGCACCCCAACTAGTCAGCTGTCCAGAGCAGGACTGAGTCGGTGGTGGGAGTCCCTGCGACTCCCCGACCTTTGTGGCCGCCGTGCGGAGGAAGGGGGGCCGGGCGGGCCTCACCTTGTCGTTGATGAGCAGCTCGATGGGGTTGTTGCCCCACTCTATCAGCACGATCTCGTTGGCCTGCCCCGGCACCGCGTAGGAGAAGGGGGTGCCGATGCCGGGCGAGGCGCTGGACCGCAGCCACAGGCAGATGGTGAAGGCGTACAGTTCGGGCAGCGTCTTCTTGATCTTGCCGTACAGGTAGTTTGTGCGGAGCGGGAGGGACACTTTGAAGGCATCGGGCGACTTGAACGCGCTGTTGCCTGCAGGTGGGGGGGGGGAGGAGAGGCCAGCCACATGCTGGGCGCCCCCCCCCCTCCAGCAAGGACAGAGTCCCAACTCACCTGGACTCCCCTCTCCCGAACCCCTCACCTCTCCCTCCCACCCCCCACCGCCAAGTCAATCCTGCCATCCAGGGAGCATCTGCCACAGGACAGCCCCTGTCCAAAGTGCTGAAACTCCAGCAGGAACCGAGAGCGACCACGAAGCAGGTACAGACAGACACGCAGGGCTTTGTGTTCTGCTTAAATTCAGCCAGAAAACCCTCTCTCAGCCAGGCCCTTGCACCCTCCTCTCCTTCAGCCACGGCGGCGGCAGGAGCCACGGAGATGGGCACGGAGGCAGGACATGTGACAGGGTCCCGGGTACTCGACAGACACGTGTCAAGCCAGCCAGCCTTTGTCACTTCTCACAGGAGTGAATCGTCGCTGCCAGGGCAACAGAGTCAGGTGACTGTGTCCTGCCTCTACAGTTTAACTCAGACGTGGCCTTTGCGTACATCCCTGGCACGGATTGGCTCGTGGCGTGGCGTGGCATGGCATGGCGTGGCGTGGTTCAGGAGTTGCCCTTTCCTCCCCACTGGGGTAACCACCTGCCCAGAGCCTTGTCCCTCCTGGACCCACCCAGGACCCGTGAGAATCCTCTCGGCTGTCCCCACGTAAACAATGTTTTCAACATCCTTTAAAGTGAGAGGTTCTCTTAAATGGGCCTCAGCAAGTTTCAATACAGCCCTGATTTAAGTTCAAAATGAACCACAACAAAAATAAACCCAGAGGAGGCAGGACTTGCCTCCCATCACCAGGTTCAAACATTTGCAGGGGACCCCCCCCTGATTCTGTGAGCTGTCAGGCCTAATGCTTCCCTCTTATTGGGGGACCAGAGGCTGCCAGGGAAGGAGCCTAAATGCCCCCCTTTGGTAAGTGTTTATCAGGCACCACGAGGGGCCAGCTGGTCCCCATTTCCATCAGAGACAGGCAGGCTCTCCGGACCCAGAACCAAGCCAGTCCCCTCCTCCCTTTTGCAGCACAGGAGCTGGGATGATGAACCTCTCTCCACAGTGAACCCCCCAAACTCCTTCCCTGTCACAGCGCATAATTCACGAGGACACGCTTTGGAGCCAGGGGTCAGGCCAGCCCGGGAAGAGCTTCTGAAAGCAAAGCAGCGGGGACCAGCATTACCCTCCCCACCTCTGGGAGCGGGCAGCGTAGAAATGCCCCAATCTGGGCTCCATGGAGGTCTCTCTCCTCCCTGCTGATTGTGTAGTCTTTTTAAAATATATATATTTTACCGATTTCATTTTACAGAGAGGAAGGGAGAGGGATAGAGAGTTAGAAACATTGATCAGCTGCCTCCTGCACGCCCCCCAACTGGGAATGTGCCTGCAACCAAGATACATGCCCTTGACTGGAATCGAACCTGGGACCCTTCAGTCTGCAGGCTCTAGCCACTGAGCCACACCGGTCAGGGCTGATTGTGTCGTCTTGCCTGATCCGCCCTGACCTCCCCCACAGGGTGCCTTTAACCCAGGCTGCAGGACAGCTGGCCACCTGGGGAGGGCTGAAAAGACCAGGTCACCTTCGGGAGCCCAGGGTGGGGCCGGGCCAGGCTCTGAGGCCCCACGGGAGGCTGAAGCAACACTCCGAGAACTAGGCAGCCTCAACCCCGACTTCCCAGGTGAGCAGAGGCCCCGAGGCTCAGTGCCCTCGGCTGAGGGACGCCAGAGCGGTGAGCAGGAGCATCTGCAAAGGCCCAGGTGCTTCGAGAAGGTGGGATTATCTAATAAAGAGAAACCACCTCGGCTCTTGCAGGTGGGCAGGCTGCGGACTCAGTAAGGCTGCGTGTTGGTCATCCGTGAGCTTGGGAACGGCAGACAGGTTTAATCAGAGCCGGGAGAGCCCAGGGGAGAGGAGGGGGCCCATCCTACGGGAGCCGGTGCCCTGACTTTATTTATTTTTATTTTTTTAATATAGTTTATTGATTTTTTACAGAGAGGAAGGGAGAGAGATAGAAAGTCAGAAACATCAATGAGAGAGAGAGACATCAATCAGCCACCTCCTGCACGTCCCACTGTGGAGATGTGCCCGCAAGCAAGGTACATGCCCCCGACCGGAATCAAACCTGGGACCTTTCATTCTGCAAGCCGACGCTCTATCAACTGAGCCAAACCGGTCTTGGCCGGTGCCCTCCCTTTATACCACTCAGCTGGGACGTTCAGAAGAAACTTAGCCAGAACCAACGAAGGCATTCAAGGATCTGGCAATGCCTCAGAGGCTGCGGGGGGGCGGACAAAGCTCAGCAGACCCGGGACGGGTGCAGCCTCGGGGCCCATCTCAGCCAAGGACGGGGGAACAGAGTCTGCAGCAGGTGGGGGTCGGGGAGCGGGCACTCCCTCGCCCAGGTGGCCCGTCTGCGAATGGACGAGAACACCCTGGCCTGGCCCCTCTCTGCCTGCCCTCCCTTGCTCCGAGCCCAGCTTCCCCCGGACACTGCTGCCGAGAATCAAGTTCAAGGCTGGGGAGTCTGGGTGGGGGGGGGTCTGGAGGGGCTCGAGGAAGGAAGCAGGCACCCACCTCGCTCCAGCTCGCTCACCCTCTGCAGCAGCGCGTTCAGGGTGCTCTCCGTCTTCTGCCGGTGCGCAGAGGTCTCGTTGTGCAGCAGGGACTTCTCGTCCTCCAGCTCCGCGACCTTGCGCAGCAGCTGCCTCTCCAGCTCCCCCAGCCGCCGCTGGAGCGCCTCGCGGAAGTCGCCGGGCAACGCGGCGGTAGACACGTTCCCTCGGAGCTGGTGCTGGGGAGGGAGGAGGAGGGAGGGGGATGCAGGGGGAGAAGGAGGGAGAGGGGGATGCGAGGGAGAAGCGTTAAAGGCCAGCCGGAAAGAAAGAAGCTGTGACGTGCACCTCTGAGGCCCCGCCACAGGGGGAGCTGCTTCAGAAACGGGAGCATCACCCCCACGGAGCTATGGCACCGAGGGGAGCGGTTCAGATGCCTTTTTTTTTTTTTTTTTTTTTGTGGAAAGGATTTCAAAGCCAGACCATTACTTTGCGGCAGTAGTTGAAACTTAGGAATCTCACTTATTCCCCCGCCTCTCTCAAAAAATAAAAATTGATTTTGGCACCTCTACCTAGAAAGACAGAATGTTAACCAACATCTCTCATTCTCCAGCAAAACCCCAAACACAGCCAGGATCTTTTTTATTTTATTTTTTTTAAAGAGTCAATCAAACGGTACTCAACGTGGATGCGCTTTCATCTAGAAATGGAAACAGCCCCCAGCACGGCCCACATGCCGCGGGTGGGGACATCGCTGGAGATCTAAGGCACAGGATCCCGAGTTCCAGGAACCGGGGCACATGCTCCTGCCTCCTCCCGGCTCTCCCCTGCCAGCGGGGAGCCAGCCTGCCTGCCGCTGCCCAGCCCCGAGTCCTGACCAACCCGTGTGTCCCTCTCAGCGCTCCAAGCTGCAGAGAGCAGTGAGTGACCAGGACCTGCCCCCCGGGGCTGTTGCAGGGGTGACAGTTAGATACTCCGCCTGCACATCTTTAGTGCTCCCCGAAAGGTTAGCTGCCATTCATCCTAGCGAGCTCAGGGATGGGCAGCCGCTGGAGATGCTGTCTGTCTGTCTGTCTGTCCCCATCCCGCCCCAGGAAATCCTCAGATAATGTGGCACGCGTCCCCGCCTGTGATTGAAACCTGGCTTTGCGGAGCAGGATTCTGGTAAAAACATGTTGCACAGAAACCTGCACACTTTGTAGCGGCGAGGGGAATGGGAAGGAGGTTTCTCTCCCTAAGTTCCGGGAGAAGCTGGGATAAGGTCCTTCCCCACAAAGCGCGCGCCCGGGTAGGGCGCCTTAGGACCGCGCGGCTGGCTCTCGCGCTCTCAGGCTCTCCGGTTCTCCGACAGATGCCTTTGAAGTTGCCCCGGCTTCCTCCAAGGTGAGTCCCGGGGCGGGCGGGCGGGGCGCGGCCGGTGACCCTCCAGCCCGCGCTGCGCTCGCGTCCCGCCAAGGGCTCCCCCACAATCCCCCCTCCAGGCCCCTGCCCTCTCCAAACCACCCCGACCTGATTTAATCAGGGAGACGCGGGCGGCCAGGGGCTGCTGACCTCACGCAGCAACCACGGGTCCCCCGGCAACAGCCTCCGGGAGCGCGCGGGGCCCCGGGAGACGCCGGGACGTGCCCGAAGGAGAGAGCAGGCCGTCCCACCGGTGGGCCAGCCCGGACCTCAGGAAGTGAATGGCCGCCCAGGGCGCTGTCCTGGCCCGCGGGGGGCTTACAGGGTGGAGGATCCAGAACTCCCGCTCCACCCCCCACCTCCCCAAACCCCGGTCGTTCCATCCCCGCGTGGCCTCGCGCGCAGGACCGAGCGCCCCCCTCCTTCCCCGTGCGCCCCCCTCCTTCCCCGTGCGCCCCGCTACCTCGAGGCTCTCCAGACGGTCCTTGAGGGTCTGCAGCGAGCGGCTGAGCTGCTCCACCAGGTGCCCGGGCTCGCGCGGCAGGTCGCCCATGGTGTCCTTGCCCGCGGCCGCGCGGCCCGGCGCCCTGGCGCCCGCCAGCCCCTCGCAGCGCGCCAGCTTGGCCGTGAGCTCGCGGATGGCCTCGCGCTGCGCGCCCAGCGTCTCCTTCTGCTGCACGACGGTCTCGCGCAGCTGCAGCACCGCCGCGCGCAGCTCCTCCTCGGGGCTCAGCGCGCCGCCCGGCGCGGGCATCGCGGGCAGCGGGCAGCCGCCGCGCGCCGCCTCCGAGGGCAGCGCCGTGCACACGAAGCGGCTGCCGGGCGCCGCCGGGACCTCGGGCGCCGCGGCGGCCACGGCGAGCGCCGCGCCGGCCACCAGCAGCGCCGCCAGCATCGCCCCGTCGCCGCCGCCGCTGCTGCTCACTCCGGCCTCTTCCTCCTCCTCCTCTTCCGGCGCCGTCGGGGGGGAAAGCGCCTTCCTTCCCGGCGGGCGGAGGCCGCGCGCGGCGCTCGCGGGTCGCGGAGCCCGGAGTTGGCGGAACAGCCCGCCGCGCCCTGCGCTCTGTGGCGGGGCCGGCCCGCGCGCCCTTTCTTAAGCTGGGGGGTGGCGGCGCGTGGGGCGCGGCGCCGCGAGCTCTGATTGGCCCGGCCGGGCGCGCATCACGCGAGGGGCGGGGCAGGGGTGCCTCCTCGCCGCGCGGGCCGGCACGGGGGCGCGAGCTCCAGAGGCCTCCCCCCGAAAGAAAGGGTTGAAAAATTTTTTTTAAAAAAATCCCCGGCGAGTCCAGGGGCCCCTAGGACCCACCCGAGGAGGCCAACGCCGCGCCCCAAGAGAAGCTGGGAGCCTCCTGATTGCCCCGGCGCCCCAGGCGAGGTTGCGGGGTGCCAGGCGCGGTGGGAGGACTCGCTTAGCGGTCGCCGCAGCCCACTTCCAAAGGTGAGAAGCCCCAGGAGGGTCTGGAACGCCGGGCTGTGGCCTGGAGGCCACCCGTGGGCGGCGTGGGCTGCTGCCACTTGACCCTGAAAGGCGGGAAGGAGACGCGCGAGGCTCCCCCCGGGGCACCCTCAGCATCCGCGTCCCTCCTCCCCGCGTCGGGAAAGACCCTCAGGTCCGCGGGGATGGACACAGGCTGCAGGCGCTGACTGCGGCGAGGAGGGGATGCCCGTGCGCACAGGGCGCGCAACAGGCATGGAGAGGGGCCCGGGGTCAAGGCCGCGCGCGCGCGCAGCAGATGGTGACCTTCTGCAGCCACCCCTGGGCGGGATGGGGTTTATGCCACCGCAGTCATCATGATGGTGCCTGCGAGCACTAGCATTTGGGGGGCGCCCCTGTCCGGTTTCTCGTTTTGAGACACCCCCCCCCCCGTCCTCAGATTCTTGGAGAGAACACACATGGACAGAAAACCCCCAAAGGCAGGCGCGCATTTGTTTCGAAATCTCGTCTGTGGTTGGTTTACAAACAAGTTCCCAGAGATTTTCAGGGCACAGCTGCAGGCTGAGCTGCTTGGTTTACTGCACGTTACAAATGGAAATCCTTATTTTTTTTCTCTGTGTGTGTGTGTTTTTAAGAAACCCGGTTGCAAGGCCATTAATCACATTATCCGTTATACCAGAAACAAACGGATTTGTCACGTGTGCACAGAAGCTGCGGCTGCCGCTGTATCAAACTGTATCAAAATAAACGAGATGATGATGATGATGATATAGACCGCAGTGATTAATCTTCGGGAAGCCAGTTTTTATCTGCTCTGCGCGTCACACAATAGCTCTGTTCTCTAAGGAGTTGCTGGGTATTCAAGGGCCATGTGGCCAAGTTATAAGGAAAGTTCTACTCACGAAAACCTCTTCGTGGATGAAATTAGAGACGCGAAGTCTGGCCTAATAACACCGGGAGCAGAGGACAATGAGCTGGGTGGTGGCTTAGGGAAGGGCCTTCGTTAATGGAACAGGTGTGGGGCGGGCCTGGGGGTGGGGTGGGAGTGGGTATTGGGCTAATGTCTCTGTTTGGTCTGTATCACATTGTACGTTTTGACCTTGAGTAGGTCCATTCCTCCTGCATCTGTCTGACTCCAGCCCCTGGAAAACTCCAGAAGTTCAAAGGAGCTCACACCTACACAAATTGCAATCATGGAGGTAACGAGGTTGCAAAGCGCTTTATAAAACGCTACATCTCGGGCGATTCCATCAGGTACCAACAGCCAGACAGGTTCGGAATTACCCAGATAGGGGTTTCACTTTCAATCTTCAACTCATTGGGTTGATTTTTACCTTTGTTGTTTAGGCCGCGGTGGATCTTAATTGCATGTGACAACAGAGTACTGCAGCCTCTATTGCTCCATATATATAGCCTTCCTCGACACAGGCCGAAGCATGTATATACTGTTTGCAACCACTTGAAATGCAGGCCGGTTCCTTTAATAATTAAATAAAACCGAGTGTTTCCAGAATTCTAATTTCCCCCCTGCACGCAGAAAGCACAAAACAAAGACAACAAAGCGTATGTCCCGAAATAATGACTCTTAACATTTCTCCAAAGAGGTTGCTACGTGAGACCTAATCAGGGACATTACCAGAAGCCCAGATGGAGCGACGGAGGCATTTAAGAGGTTGTTTTGTTTGCGCGCGGTCTAATTAGAGGGCTTAGGTAAAAGGGTGGATGCTATTTGGGGTTTTATTTCGTCTTCCTGATGGGAAGTCGGCTGGCTTAGGAACGAGGGGACGAAGCCTGATAACAGCTCTGTCGCTAGCTAAGTGGTTTTGAGGCAAGTCAGGCACCCTCTCTGGACATCTGTTTGCGGTGTCGAAGATTTGGGGATTAGACTGGACTCTCCAAAGATCCACCTCCCCCCCCCACACTCCCTTCGCCCTCCCCCTCCCGGTTCTGCTCAAGAGCTGGTAGTTTGAGCAAGAATCACTGTTCAGGGAGACGCAGGCTCCAGGGCACTGTTCTTCCGGTTTGTGTGATGAACCACCTGTGTCCCGGGGGAGCATGGGAAGGCAGGCAGGGTGTGTGTGTGTCTACACAGCAGGTCAACGTCCACAGCCCGGGAGGCTGTGGCTGTGACTGAAACCTGCTCTCCGCCACAGCAAAGCTCTCCCTTGATCGACTCACAGCACAAGCAACTTGTCTGCCTGAAGGATGCTGCCTCTCTGACTCATGTTCCCCGCGAGGGTGGGGATGAGTGGCGGAGACCAGGGCCCACCGGTTTCCCTCCGCGTGGAGAGTCGTGCCGCTCTGCAGCAGTGAATCAGCGCCGCCCCATCTCTCCGTGTAACTGACGCAGCGGCCTCGTGGCCACCCACTCGCTGCCTTTGTCTCCGGGCTCCCGGGTCCGCTGAGAGCCTCAGGTGGGCTCCCGCCTCGCCCTGGGAATCCTGATGAGCTTATTCTGCCTCCGTTTGATGGCCCCATCTGTTTGGTCCCCGGGTTCTTCGCACATGCATTTTTTATCTCGGTCTTCCGGGAAACGTGCTAATTTCCACCGCGGTGTCAGAGGACCCCGTCCTACACTTCCTTACGTCTCCTCCTCTCGGTCCCAGGGCCACTTGGGAAGTCAAGAATGCGGTGCGAGCTCCAGAACAGCCACCAAGGACGGCTCCCTGCAAATGGAATCCGGGAGCTGTCCTCGGTGCTGAATTTCAATTGGGCGGGCTGAGAGTGTGTAAGGTGGGAGGGGTGTGTGTGTATGTGTATACGTGTGTGTGTGTGTGAAGGGGGTGGAGTGGGATTCAGTGAAAGTGTGTAGGGTGGAGGTGTGTGTGTGTGTGTGTGGGGGGGG
>PVJN01036077.1:0-21717 GCA_004026805.1 Lasiurus borealis | reverse complement strand
CCCCACAATTCTGATGTTGGTACGCTTGAAGCTGTCCCAGAGTCTCCTTATATTATGTTCACATTTTTGGATTCTTTTCTCTTCTTGCTTTTCCAGTTGAGTGTTTTCTGCTTCTTTATATTCCAAATTTTTGACTTGACTCTTGCCTTTCTCTAGTCTGCTGTTAGGACTCTGTATAATATTTTTTATTTCAGTCAGTATATGTTTAATTTCTAGTTCCATCTCTAGTTGGTTCTTGTTCATCTCCTCTTGGGTCTCGCTAATTTTATCCAACTTTTCTATGATATTCTTGAAAAACCTTATAAACGTGGTTTTGAACTCGATATCCTGTCGTTTTTTTTCCTCCATTCCTTTTGTTTGTGATCCCTTCCCTTGTCTCAGCATTTTCACTATGCCGGAGAAACTTCTGTGTTGAATTCAGCCTTATGATAGCAGGCTTGCAAAAACGCAGAAGCCTCTGTTGAGTTTGGGATGGGTGGAGTCTCAGGGCTTAAGGGATCGCCTTGCCTTCCAGTCGGCCCCGCCCTCCACGGCCACCAAGTCTCACCTGACTGGGCAATGGCTGGAGCCTGGAGCGGTCCTTGTGTGCACGCACCCGCAGTGCCTCCAGACCACTGCCTTTCCAGCTCCCCTGCGCCCCAGGACCACAAGAGTCTAGGTCTCCAGGGTTTTGCCTGAAACAGGGGCCCAGTGGACTCAGAAGTGGCCCAGTTGGGAGGGTCTGTCTCCCGCCCAGTAATGAAAGCCAGCAGCCCAATCAGCAATCTGTCCTCGTGCCGTGCACGCCGCCACCAGCCCTCTGATCTTTTGCGACTCCCTTAAATTTCCGTGCACCTCTTCCTTTTCACAGTCCAAACTCCCCCTGTATGAGTTTCGGCTGGATCTGGGGTTTAGTGTCATAGGATAAGGGGACAATGCCGTTGGGAGTCTCCATTTCCCTCCCGTCAGAGAAAGCCAGCCAGGTACTCGGGCAACCGCTCTCTCAGCACGCGCGTCTCCGTACCTCAGCTTTTTGCGGCTCCTCTGTGTCTCTGTGAGCCCCTCTCTTTCCCTCTAGCTGTAGAACTTCCACTCAGCCAGCTTTCCTGTGGTTCTGGATGGTGTCCGTTCTGTCTTTTAGTTGTAGTTTTGAAATTGTTGTGCGAGGCAGCAGTGTAGGTGTTTACCTATGCCGCCATCTTGGATTCTCTCTCTCCATATAAATTCTTGAAGTGTTTGTTCTACATCTGTGAAATATACTATTGGTATTTTAACAGGGATTACATTGAATCTATAGATTGCTTTGGGTAGTATGGACATTTTAATGTTAATTCTATCAACCCATGAACACAGTATATTCTTCCACTTGTTTGTATCTTCCTCTACCTCTTTTTTCAATATCCTGTACATTTCCTAGTACAAGTCTTTTCCTCCTTGGTTAAGGTTATTCCTAAGTATCTTGATTTTTTTGTTGTTGTTGCAATGGTAAATAGGATTATTTGTTTCATTTCTCTTTCTGATAACTCATTATTGGTATTTAAAAATATCATTGATTTCTGGGTGTTAATTTTTTATCCCGCTACATTGCCAAATTCATTTATTAAATCTAGTAATATTTTGGTGCAGTCTTTAGGGTTTTCTATATACAATAGTATGTCATCTGTGAATAATCATAGTTTTACTTCCTCTTTTCCAATTTGGACACCTTTTATGGTTTCTTCTTGTCTGATCACTGTAGCTAGGACTTTCATATATATATATATATATATATATATATATATATATATATATATGACACTAATATGCAAATAGACTGAACAGCAAAACAACCTATGATGTGCACTGACCACTAGGGGATGTTCATGGAACATTACAGGTGTCGGCAGCAGATGGCAGAGCATGGGACATGACGGGCATAGGCCACAGCAAGATGGTGGAACAGGTGAAAGGGGGCGCCAGACCAAGGTGAGGCGCTGGTCACTTCATCAGAGCAAGCCTCTGGTGGTTATTGAAAAATCTTTGATCTCACGCACCACAGTCCCATTGGGCGCTCGCACCCACTGCCAGCTCCCAGTGCCAGTCCCAATCTCTTGGCGCCGGTAGCAGGGTACAAGTGGCAGCTGCTGGCCCTGATCACTCTTGAGGGCTTCTCTATCTCCCCTGCTCCTAAGGGGCAATTGGGACACCAGCTGCCACTCACACCCACTGATGGCACAGCCCTGCTCTCACCACTGTTGGCACCAGCCCCAGTCACTCCAGACTATCAGTGGGTACAAACAGGGCTGGCACCATCAGCTCATGGGAGCACTGGCACTGGGATTGGGGCTGCCAGCAGACAGGAGACCTTGAGCTACGACAGGAGGGACTGGGCAGGGGTGAGGAGGATGGTGAGACCTGCCCGTATGCCCACTTTCAGCCTCTTAGCCCACAGTACCTTTCAAGGTGCACAAATTTGTGTACTGGGTCCTTAGTGTTAAATAAGAGTGATGAAAGCCATCCCTGTCTTGTTCCTATTTCTATGGGAAATGGTTTTAGTTTTTGCCCATTGAGTATGATGATGGCTATAGGCCTGTCATCTACGGTCTTTATTATGTCGAGATATGATCCTGCTAGTCCCACTTTACTAAGTTTTTTTTTTTTTATCAAAAATGGGTGTTGGATTTTGTCAAATGTTTTTTCTGCACCTATTGATATGATCATTTGATTTTTATCTTTCATTTTGTTATGAGATATATCATGTTTATTGATTTGAGAATATTGCACCAGCCTTGCATCCCTAGAATAAATCCCACTTGGTCATAGTGAATAATCATTTTAATATATTGCTGGATCCAATTTGCTAAGATTTTGTTGAAGATTTGGACATCTATGTTCATCAGAGATACTGTCTTGTAATTTTCTTTCTTTATAGTGTCATTATCTAGTTTTGGAATTAGGATAATGCTGGCATCATAAAACTAGCTTGGAGATCCTCTTTCCTCTTGAGGGTTTTTTAAATAGTTCGAGGATGATAACCATAGTTGTTAATTTTTCTTTAAATGTTTGGTAAAAATCCTTTGTGAAGCTGTCTCGTCCAGACTTTTGTTTGCTGAGAGGTTGTTTTTTTTTATTATTATTGCTTAAATTTCATTAGTTGTTATTAGTCTATTTAGAGTTTCTGATTCTTCCTGAGTCAGTTTTGGAAGATTGTATGTTTCTAGAAATTTGTCCAGTTAGCCCAGAATATTAACTTTAGAATAAATTTGTCTAATTCTATAAAAAGTTTTATGCTATCTAGCTGAAACCAGTTTGGATCAATGGATAGAGCGTCAGCTTGTGGACTGAAAGGTCCCAGGTTCGATTCTGGTCAAGGGCATGTATCTTGATTGCGTGCACATCCCCAGTAGAGGGCATGCAGGAAGCGTCTGATCGATGTCTAACTCTCTATCCCTCTCCCTTCCTCTCTGTAAGAAATCAATAAAATAGATATATTTTTTAAAGTTTTATGCTATCTTTATTGGGAATGCATTAAATTTATAAATTGAGATAGGGAAAATAGACTTCTTGATCAAATAGCATCACCAATAATGACATATTGGCATCATGTAACTTTTGATATGATACCCTGAGGACACGTATCTCAACTAAACTGAACCATGAGAAAACATCAAACAAAACCAAATGGAGAGACAATCTGTAAAAGCATTGGTCAATACTCTTCAAAACTATCAATATCATAAAAGACAAAGGAAGTTTAAGGGACTGTCTTTGATTGGGGAACATTAAAACATAGTAACAATGTGGAACCCTGGTTGGCTGCTGGGACAGAAAAAAAAGTATTGGGATAACTTGTGAAATTTGAGTAAAAGCTACTCTTAGTAAATATTATCCATCGGGATTAATTTCCTGGTTTTAATAATTGTACAAAATGCTAACAATTGGGGAAGCTGAGAGCAAACTATATGAATATTTAAAGCTTTGTTTATAAGTCTAAATTTATGTCAAATTAAAATATATAGAGATTCACATTTTTACGTTAGTTTTTCCATCTCTTCATTTCAGATTAAACTGTAAGCTTTCCACCCATATCATAAATCAATTACTAATAGTATAAAATAAAATGGTGAGTCAAAAATAGAAAATGTTATATATATGATAATGTCAAAATTTTACTTTAGAAAATGTTATGTGATTATTTCTGCCTTTTTTGATTGAAATTAAATGTAATGGCATTTCTTTAAACAAAACTAAAGCTATTTTGATTCTAGTCTCTCAGTCCTGAGATATTAAATTACTTTCATTTTGGCACTCAAACTAGATACAAATATCATCAGGAGGAAGTGCCTCTGTAGTAAATCTGCTGCTGAATCCTTCCAAAGTCTGCCTTACACTGGACTGCGGTTTTTTTTATTTTCACTGTTATTACTCTCTTTTAAATAAGCATATTGTCAGATAATGTCATGATAACTTTTTATTTCCCTGAGCCAAATTAATTAGCATATGCTTGTGGAAATAATTTACATTGCATATTTTTAAAATTAGGTTCCTTATAATGTAAAACATTTAAGATATTTTGTTGTTTTTTTAAGATTATTAACCATTTAGCAACATTTACTTCTAATCAAAAAAGCAAAGTTTGGTGCATTGAAACAGATTCTATGCAATATACATTTTTTCTTCATAGATACTAAATCAAAGCCTATAAATATATTCATAAATATTTAGAAAGTTTTTCTATATTTTAAGCACAATAACAAATTTTTTTTTCCAAATGCAATATAGCATACTGACTAATGTGCAGAACAAGAACCAACTCTTCTTATAGTATACATCTGTCCAAACAAGATTTTGTCTTTCATCCTACATTTTATGATATTAAATATTCTCAAAAGGTACATTTTGGTGTGTGTGTTTTTTAATGTTTCAATGTCCTCAAGTCAATTAGTAAAAAACCAATTCACATATGGAAAAAATGAATTTTAATATGAAAGAAGATAATAAATATGTCATTTGTTTCATGAATCGTATATTAATTTCACTGCTTTCCAGGGAATTAAGAAAATTTATATATATATACTGTAAATATGTATATATTTACAGTAAAAACTCAGTATTTAAAAAGTTAACATTTGCATTTTCTCCATTTGAATTAAACTTAAAGATCAAACTTATGTCATAAATTCTAATTTTACAAAAGAGGACAGCTTGAATCTCAGGCAGCTTGTAGACTGTTGGAATGCAAGATGCCACTGAGCCAACAGTGAACCTAGTCAGCTAAGATCAGTAATTTTAACTGTTATTAACCTATTCAAACTTCTATCATTGTTTAAAAATAAACTCCAGAAGAAATGTGGATGTACTTTTTTTCAAAAAGAAGACATGAAAACATCCAAAATAAGTATCTTGTTTAGTCTTTTAAATTTTTGAATACAATAGAACAATGCTCTATTTTTAAAAGATTACTAGCACTTTACAAGAGAATTACACAGAAAGGTGATACTTTTGGTTGGGCATTGCAAAGATTGAAATGAACTTTTACCATTCCAGTAATAGTTTATGACTTTAATCTAATTCATTTTGTTTTTACTCATGTTCTTTTTTATGTTCTGGAGTTAAGTTTCATGACAAATATAAATTTTGATGACCATTTAGCTAAGCTAGATCAAGTCTAGGACAGTTACAAAAACTGCAAAATGAATGAGTAATTTTTTAAGGAAAATTAATTAAAATATTTATAATATACTACCTTTTAGAAATATGTGAGTAATCCCAAAATAGACCAAATTGAAAACAAAGATTATGTGTGTGTGTAGCTGTCCATTCTATGAAAATAGAAATATCCTTGTGGTTTAGAAATTATTGTGGCATATAGACATCTCAAAAACCACATTAAATGGGAGCAGTACATTATGGGATTACAAATTTTGTCTTGTATTTCTTTCTTCTGCAGTGTAATTGTCTAAAACTTTTTCATCATGGATTATGTTTCTGATTTGGTGGGAAACAAACCATATATAGCAAAATCTAAGTCAGAAAACACAAAGTCCTAAGGAAAATTTTTATGTCCTTGAGTATTAGGTGATTATTTTAACCCTGTTTCTCCACCCACTACCTGACCTGTCAAACACATATATTTTCTGAGTGAAATCACTATATTATGTGCATTCATTACCATCACCCTCTGAACTATTACTACAGATATTGAAGATATCCATTCAGCCTGGTTTTAATCATGTGGTAAGAGTTGCAATGTAAGAGGCAATGAACATTGACGTTCTAGTCAATCACAAGATCTTGGCCATAATTACACTACAGCATTCAGTATCAATTGTTTTTACCTCCTAATAAGTCAAACTGTTTATATTTATCCTAGTTATGTATCAAATCTATAGTGTTTTAAAAATCTTCTTGGATAAAGAGCCTTGTCAGAATAATTTATGTCTGTTATATCTCGTCTACTCTCCCATTTGATAATTCAAATAATCAAGAAATGGAAAAGCTTTTACCAATGATGATGATTTTATTTTTCCTAATATTTTACTTCTTATAACATCCATATGACTTAATGTCATACTTTTTTTTATTTTTATATAGTGTCTATATGTTTCACAAAAAACATATAGATTGATTTGAAATCAATCAACCTTTCAAAATATTGATGTCACAGAGTAAACACCTTATTTGTTTAGCTTGTAACATTCAGAGTACATGCTCTGGGACTGGCATTTCATTACCTGACTTTGGGAGCTCCCAGTGAAATAATTACTCTTATATCAGTAGGTCTTAAAATGTGATTTTAGCAATCCACAAAAGTAATCCCATATGACCCACAGGCTGGTCTCATGGAGTGCTCAATTTTATTATATAGCAATGTCTAAAAGCTTTATTCTGTTATTATGATATTTAATTAAAAATAAACATTGCCTTAAATCACTTATTGAAATAGCAGTAATCTTATTAATGCAAATGTTTACTTGAGTTTTGTTCTCAGTTGGAGTAAGATATTCAGTATATAATATATTTTCTCTTCTGGAAGTGAACTTTAACATGAAAAATGACCCATAATTTTGGTCCAAAAGGTGACAAATTATTGTGTGTGTTTCTTCTTATAGTTTTCTCTTTACACCAATTTGATCAGTAGCAGTTCCTCTGATCTGAGCCTTTACAAAGAAATTACTGTAATCAGCATCAAACATTTGGTTTGACATTTGTTATTCTGGCATATTATTGAGTAAAATTAAAAATAACTTTTGAACTCTTGATTATTAGCCTCTTTAATTTTGTTTCCACCATATGTATCCCAAAATGTAACAAAAAATTGAATTAATATAGATTTGGGTTTAAATTTTTTCCCATTCATTAACTATGCAAATCTCAAGATAGAATGTTTATAGCACAATACCTCGCACATGGTAAGCATATATTCTTATTCATTCTCTCTTCCTCCTCCACCTCACAAAGGAAATATTAAATTGATACAGCTACCATGGAGGGTAGCATGGAAGCACATATTAAAACTGAAATATATGAAACTGTTATGCTATCACCATTAATCCCTCTTATATTTGTCTACCTTAAAACAATAAACTCACATGTACCAAGAAACATCATTGCAGTCAGTGTTGTTTGTGTAAGAGGCAATATAGATAGCATAGTCACTCTATCCAGACTCTGGAGCAAGTCTTCCTAGACCTGAATCTCAAATCTGTCTGGATAACTGAGCAAGCCATTTTCCATAGATGTTTCCTCATTTGTAAAATGAACATAGTAGCAGTACCTTCCTCACATTTTTGGGATGAAGATATAATGTATATATTAAATAGTTGTATGTCTATATCAATTTTGAGTAACATATAACTTCTTTTCTAAGTTGTTTTTATAAAAAAAATAAATGTTGAATTTTATTAAATGTACTTTTGACATCAACCAAAACCCTAAATGGCTTTTCTGTTTGCCTCTTACATAATAACTTTTGTTATAGATGCATTATTATTAAATCATCTAGACCAAACCACACTTGAAAATATTGTATTAAGCTTTAGCCCAGACATTAGCATTTGATTCTAATTCTAGATATGTCATTTCATAGCCTCTGCTTTTCATTTTCTGCTATCAGTAAATGGAGGATAATAATAGTACTGAATTCATGGTTTATGAAGATTAAATGAATTAATGTATGTAGAGCACTAAGAACAGGCTCTACAAAAAGCATGTACTTAAGAAATATAAACAGTTATTAGCAGGATTGATTTTGAATGCTCTCTCTGTCGAAGTTAGGAATTAGTGTTATACTGATTATGTTGAATGTCTTAGGAAATGTGGCTGTCCATTGATAAAATCTTGCAACATCACTTAAACTTTTTAATTTCTTCCTTTGTTATTGGTTTAGTTGGGTTTCCTATCTCTTATTATAGTTAATTTTATAATTAATATTTTATTTTAAGCTATCTCTTTCAGATGGTTTTCCAAATAAAGAATTCTTTATTTTATAACTTTTTAACCTCTTATTTTATCTTTCTAATGGCAAAGTTGTGTACTTATATGAATCTCCTAGTATTCATTTATTTGATAGTTTTCCCACCACAAAAATACAAAAACAAAACAAAACAAAACCAGCACTTACTAGTATTTACCAATTAGATGAGTTTCTATTTGTTTCTATTTGTAATTCTTTAACTCCTGCCTGTCTTCCTTAAATAATGTCTTTTCATTCAGTCTTTTATCACTTTTATTTATTTCTGTTCCTAATCTGTCTTGTTTTACCAAGTTGAGTACAGAATGAGGTAATTTTCTATTCAATACTCCCTTTAAATTGCTAAAACCTCATCATGCCTTTCTCAAGAGTTGCAATGAATTCCTCCTAGATTCTCAATTTTGCGACAATGTTCTCTATCTAAAGTTTCAGTCCTGTTTATTATTATTTTCAGGAAAAGCAATCTGAAAAGTTTGTTCAGGCACATAGAAGCCTGTGCACTTCCAATGTGATTGCCATTGTTCCCTAGGGTAATTACAATAGACTCGCCTGTCCTCTGACATGACCAAGGCTGCACCTCCATCACCGGCCTATAGTCATTTATCCACAGGGGAGGGGATAGGTGCAGGAGGGAGGAGAGAATAAGTCTGTCTTCTCCATATTTTATTCAACTATGGTTGATCACTCATATTTTCTTTAAAGAAACTCCATTTCCCTCACCTAATCCGCACATGTACACACATATGCATATAATAGGAAATACCTGCATATACGTACATGTCTAGTGGTTATTAGCCAACCAAGGTCCTAATAAAACTAGAAAAATATGTCCCTTCTGGGCAAAAGAAGACAAGCTGGATTTCAGTTCCCACTTGCAACATGCCCTAAGGCAGTGAACAATCTGTGAAACCATTTACATTATCCCTAAACAGAAACACAGGCACATCTAAGAAGGATTTCAAAGAGACTCAAGGTGTTCAGTGTGTCTAGGCCAGAAGCAGCTGTGGTCCGCTCCTCCTGTTGTATAAAACCATCCTTTCCCAGAACTTGAGGAAAGACTTGTTTTCTCCATGTCCTCAGGACATTTCCTAGCTGGCTAAGTGATGAGAATAACTCAAAGGAAGCTAATTTCCAATACCCCTTCCACTACTGTCACTCCCTCATACAGCACAGATGTGCATTCACATATTCCAGCCTTGGGTTGCACCTGCCAGTGGCACATTATACATGCACCCTCTCCCAAACCCCAGCACAACCACACTGCTGGCAACTCTGTCTTATCCTTAATTCTGAAAAATGCAATTCTCTCCTTATTATCAAGGGTCATCCAATTTCTTCTCTTAGACTGACAAATAGTCAGAATATCCACTAGGTTGGCCCTGTAGTCATCTACAAAATAAACAATCAGACAAATTAACTTTCCTTAATCTATCTAATCAGTCTTGTCCATAGTCACTGTCAAGCATATAAATTGTCTCACTCTCAAAGGCAGTAAACCCCTTATCTTACAACACTAAACTCCAGATCCAGCCGAAACTGATATGGGGGAGTTTGGACTGTGAAAAGGGAGAGGTGCACGGAAATTTAGGGGAGTCGCAAAAGATCAGAGATGGTAGCGCACATGGCACTGCACAGAGGACAGATCGCTGATTGTGCCACTGGCCTTCGCGAGTGGGTGGGAGACAGACCCTCCCAACTGTGCCACTTCTGACTCCACTAAGCCCCTGTTTCAGGTGAAATCCTCGGGACCTAGACTCATGTGGTCCTGGATCCGGAAAGGCAGCGGTCTAGAGGCACTGCAGGTGTGCACAAGGACCACTCCAGCAATTACCCAGTCAGGTGAGACTCAGGGTCCCTGGAGGGTGGGGCCAACTGGAAGGCAAGGCGGTCCCTTAATCCCTGAGACTTTACCCATCCCAAGCTCAACAGAGGCTTCTTCGGTTTTGCAAGTCTGGTATCATAAGGCTGAATCCAACACAGAAGTTCTCCCAGCATAGTGAAAATGCCGAGACAAGGGGAATGGATCACAAACAAAAGAAATGAAGGAAAAAAAAAACGACTGGATATAGAGTTCAAAACCATGCTTATAAGGTTTTTCAAGAATATGCTAGAAAAGTTGGATAAAGTTAGCAAGAGCCAAGAGGAGATGAAAAAGAACCAACTAGAGACAATGACTGAAATAAAAAATATTATACAGGGTCCTAACAGCAGACTAGAGGAAGGCAAGAATCAAGTCAAAAATTTGAAATATAAAGAAGCAGAAAATATTCAACTGGAAAAGCAAGAAGAGAAAAGAATCCAAAAATGTGAAGATAATGTAAAGAGCATCTAGGACAGCTTCAAGCATACCAACATCAGAATTGTGGGGGTGCCAGAAGAAGAGAGAGAGCAAGATATGGAAAACCTATTTAAAGATATAATAACTGAAAACTTCCCACATCTGATAAAAGAAATAGACTTACAAGTCCAGGAAGCACACAGAACCCCATATAAAAGGAATCCAAAGAGAACCGCACCAAGACACATCATAATTAAAATACCAAGAGCAAAAGACAAAGAGAGAATATTAAAAGCAACAAAGGAAAAACAGTTCATTACCTACAAGGGAGCACGCATACGACTGTCAGCTGATTTCTCAACAGAAACGATGCAGGCCAGATGGAAGTGGCAAGAAATATTTAATGTGATAAATAGCAAGAACCTACAACCAAGAATATTCTATCCAGCAAAGCTATCATTCAGAATTGAAGGGCAGATAAAGAGCTTCACAGAGAAGAAAAAGCTAAATGAGTTCATCAACTCCAAACCAGTATTATATGAAATGCTGAAAGGTATTCTTTTAGAAGAGAGAGAAGAAAAAGGTAAAAGACAAAAAATTATGAACAACAAATACATATTTATCAACAAGTGAATCTAAAAATTAAGTGAATTAAAAATTTGATCAACAGAATAAACTGGTGAATATAATAGAATCAGGAGCATAGAAAGGGAGTGGACTGATAATTCTCAGGGGGAAAGAGGTGAGGGGTATACAGGGAGAGACTGGACAAAAATCATATACCTATGGATGAGGTCAATGGAGGGAGGTAAGGGCAGAGGGAAGGGTGAGAGCTGGGTGGAGGGGTACTATGGAGGGGAAAAAAGAGAAACAAATGTAATAATCTGAAGATTTAATTTTAAAAATTATCTCAGAATTTTTTAACAATTCATTCTTTCTTGTAACAAATATTTTGAGTACTAACTATGTATCAGGCAATATCTTAGGCCTAAATAAAACAATAAAAGTCTCTTCTCACTGTACGATCTAGGTGAGTATAGATGACAAAAATATGTTATAAATAACCATTTAACATTTTATTATTAATCATTTAGCATTGTAGTATTTACATTTTATCACATATAGATATAGATGATAAATAGACATAATATAAATAAGGTATTGTCTATGATGGAGAGAAAAAGAAGGGAAAATATTTAAGCCAAGATGGAAAGTTAGTGAGAGGGACCAACCATGAGGATAACTGGGATAGCATGTCCAGAGGAAACAGTCTTTGAAGGCCATCAAGGAGCATTCAGACAGTTTAGAGATGAGATAATAGTGCACCAGATTAAGTCAATCCTTGTGCACCATTGTAAGGACTATAATTTTTAACCCTTGTGAGATGAAAGCCATTAAAAGGTTTGTGTTGAAAATTGACATGATCTGATTTAAGTCATGAGGATCACCCCAGCTGCTGCAATGAGAATACACTGCAGGGGGAAAGTGATGAATCAGTGCAGGGAGTAGGTAGGCTAATACATGAACCTGCTAAGAAATTATAGTTACCCTGGCTGGGGAACTCAGTTGGTTAGAGTGTTATACTGAGACCCCAAGATTGTGGATTTGATATCCGGTCAGGTCACATACAAGAAGCAACCAGTGAATGCATAAATTAAGTGGAACAACAAATCAATGTTTATTTGTTTTTCTCTATCCTTTCCTCTCTCACTCTCTGAAATCAATCTATATATACTAGATGTACTGGTTAATAATAGCAGATTTTGTAATCAAAGAAAAGAGGATAATTTCTAGAGAAACATCAAAAGTGCTTTATTCAAAGTAATCTCCATAACTAGCTACACATTTTCTCATCTTTCAGATATTTTGTGGATTACCAATAGAATTTTTCTTGTTTTGAGGCAAACCATTCAGAGACCCAATTTTCCACTTCTTCACAGAAAGTATGTGTGCTATCGATCAGAACAAATGGTAATTTGAAGGAGCAAAATCTGGTGAATACAGCAGATAGGTTAATACTTCCAGATCAAGATCTTCCAGGCAAGATCTTTTAATGTGTCTTTAAATAGTTTTGAAGTGTGTGACGGTGCATTATTATGAAGCAAAATTATGTTGCCATGTCTTCTGGAACATTCTGGTTGTTTCACACTCAAAGTGTGGTTCAAATTGATTATTTGTTGTTGGTAGTGATCTGTATTAATGGTTTCAACCTGGTTTTAGAAACTCATAATACACCACACCTTCCTGATCCCATCAAAGGCAGAGCATTGTCTTTTTTCTGAAGTGATTTTGCCTTGCAGTTGATGTTGATGGTTGACCTGGATCAATCCATGATTTTGTGCATTTGGAATTCTCAAAATAAATACACTTTTCATCACCACTCACAATTCAGTACAAAAAAAAAAAAAGACTTTCTTTTGTGCCGTTGAAGCAACATTTTACTAATGACTTTTCAGTTTTCTATTTGTCTTTCATTCAGTTGATGTGACACCCATTTTCCTTCTTTTAAAATCTTTCCCATTGCCAGTAAATGATCAGAAATTATTTGCTGAGCAATATTTAGTCTTTGAGTTTGACATGCATCTTTACCCAATAATGCTTGGTCTTCAAACTTTTTCAGTTGGCCTGGAATTTTTTTGTTTTTCACATCAAAATCATCACTTTTAAAGCATTTAAACCAGTGTTCACAGGTATCTTGACATGGAGTGTGTTCACCATAAGTTTCCTGAAGTATTCAGCAGCACTTTTCTTCAAAATAAAGTAAAGAATTATAAGTTCCCACAAATGCTCTTTTTTTTTGGCACGAAATTCAACATTTT
The DNA here is from genome assembly GCA_004026805.1 of Lasiurus borealis. NCBI lineage: Eukaryota > Metazoa > Chordata > Mammalia > Chiroptera > Vespertilionidae > Lasiurus > Lasiurus borealis. Next base: position 8,189 of record PVJN01036077.1, on the reverse strand, counting down.
TAAGTGTGAAAATATCTATGATGGTAACACCTTCAGCAAATTTGACATATGAAGTTTTGAAGTTTGTTGTCAATGCAACAAAATAGCATATATATCAAATTACATATATATCAACATAGGTATAACTCCATCTATTAAAAAAATCTGCACTATTAATAGGCACATGGAGTATATAAAAGTCTAAGTGACAGGCCAACTGGCCAACTGACCAGTAGCTATGATGTGCAATGACCACCAGGGGGCAAATGCTCCTACCAGTAGCTATGACATACACTGACCACCAGAGGGCGGATGCTTAACACAGGAGCTACCAAACTGTGGTGACTTGGCAGCTGTGGTTCTTGGGTAATACACCTGGAACCAGAGAGGAGGGAGCCTGATTCCAGGGTGCATCACCTGAAAATCACCCTCTCCCAATCTGTGACCCCTCAAGGGATGTTGAAGAGCTGGATTTGGCCTGATCCCACAGGCCAGGCAGGGAGACCCTGCTGGTCATGAATTCATGCACTGGGCCTCTAGTCAATCAATAAAAATTTTAAAAAAGAGATGATTGTGACTGAGCAATATAGATGTTGAGAAGTGGTTGTATTCTGGATGTATTTTTTAAGGTTGAGCCAACAAGATTGCCTCATGGATTAGATGTGGGCCTTCTTTCCTGACTTCTAAAACTATACATCCAACTAACTAATGCATTTATCTTCCTCTCCATCTTTCATTTATTCACTCAGCATCATTGAGCCTTTACCATCTGCCAAATGTCATGGTCACTGTATAGGGAAAATGAATAATGCAATGTTTCTTTCTGAGAAGTAGTCTGTTTATTGGAACTGAGAGAAACAGAAGACACAACGTGTGAATTATAACAACACAGAAAAATAAGTGGCTGATCACACTTGGGAAGATTAGTGACATTGTCACAGGAAGTTGACATGTACACTGGCATTGAAAGAATGAGTAAAAGCTGAAGAAATGGAAAAAGACTGTCCTCTAATACATGTAGTAAAAAAGATAGGGACTTATACAGATGGGTTCAAAATAGATATAGTAATTAGTAAATTTTTTTTAAAAAAAAAAAAGTCAAATAAGCATTGAGAAATAGGATCAGGGTGGAATTTTTCAAAAACTTTGAATTTTTTAGTTTCACTAACTGGGTGCTGATGAATGCTTTAATCAGGGTGGAAAACAAAACAAATTTGGACAAAGATAATGGTATTGGTTTTGACACTGCCATGGGTACGTTGCTTGGCAATAGTTCATATGGAAGTATCAGAAGGCAAATGTAGAAGCAGATTGGTGCTCAGGAAAAGAGAAGGAAAAAATAGATATAAAGAATAAGCATTTTCGTGGCAATTAAAGCCATACTGATGCATGCTATTTACTAGAATTTGTGCCAATACATTTCCAAAAAGAGTTCTTCTAAACACATAATTTTTTTACTATACAGCTCTGCCTATACTTAGTCCCCAACCATCAGAATTGCCATTGATCCCCCATACACTCTGTCTTTGCAAGTTCAATCTTGCTACCTCTTTAAATTTTTACTTCCTGGGTAGTTCTATTATATCTTCCCTCCATAAACCTTGTGCTCTTTTTCATGTACATCTGCCAAATCCTGTCCAAATCCTACTCCACAATTTTTTATATGCCATTTCCCTAAGAAAGCCATTTTAGAAATCCCAACCCTGATGTATCCAGGTCACCAGGTTCTCCTGACTACCTTGTTTTTGTCATCTGTAAAGTGGCCACAATAGTTAACCTCATAGGATCATTGTTAGGATTAAATAAATTAATACATTAAAATATTTAAAATCATGTTCATTGCTTAGTCTATGCTCAATACAGTCTAGCAATCATTGTTTTGGAGATAAGTATAGAATAAATAGTTAGCATGTGAGATTTGGAAACTTTGAATTTGTCTGGAGACAAATCAAATAAGTTTGAACTCAGATTCATACCCTTAGTAGCTGATTATTTGGATCAAGTTATTTAATCTTTCCAGCTTTGTTTTTGTCTGTAAAATTGTTAAAGCAGTGGAGATGCATGAAGTATACCAGAAGAGTATACCAATAATTTTTATTGCTTACTTTAACTTTTAATCTCAAAAACTTAAAACTTATTAGGGAGAGAAATGCTCTATTCATCTTGTATGTTACCTTCATAATCTTTGGTAATTCATTGCATAAATTATATACCCAATAAATATTTATCATCTTGAATAGAAAAAAGATTTTGTAAAGATTCCATAAATGTAATGTATAATAGAAAAAGTCAATTTGGTTTGCAAGAAATTAGTCAATGAAAATTAGTCTTAAAGTGTACCAGAAGAGTATACCAATAATTTTTATTGCTTACTTTAACTTTTAATCTCAAATACTTAAAACTTATTAGGGAGAGAAATGCTCTATTAATCTTGTATGTTACCTTCACAATCTTTGGTAACATACATAATTAATTATATAGGGTAAAGAAGAACTAAAGAAGTTTGTTGGTTCATATTTCACTTTTTTAAAAGCTCCTTTTAATTTTCAGTTGACTAAAGTGAAAGGAAAAGCCTAAATTGAATTTATTACATGGAACTATGATTCTGTACAGCATTTGCCTAATTTCAGGCAATTTGAGAGCAATGAAGAGATCATTGAGTAACTAAAATGGTAAAATAAGAGAAACTCAAATCCAAGTTGTTTCTACATGAGTTAGTTTCACTTACTATATCTCCTACCCTCATTAAATTTTTAAATGATAATATACCTCTAATAGAGATGAAAATCAAATTATAGAGATAGACATTTAAAGGCAAATATAGGGAAAGGAAAAAACCCTTCTGGAGAGAAATTATCTGCTAGAAATCCTTATGAAATAGGAAATTAACAAGTGGCAAAATGGGAAGAATTATGTTGAAAATTTCATGTTATTCAATGATCAAGAAAGTTTTTATAAGAGATTGTTATGCCAGAATTCTAAATATGCTTAATAGGTTTTATATATATTCTTTAGGAAAAATACCACTTTAAGTTTTTTTGTGTTTTTATTTAAAAAATAATACATGAACATGGTAAAATAAATAAATAAATAACTCAAAAGTTAAATTTAGTAGCCCTATCACACCAATGTTTTCTCTATTTCTTCTTCCCCAGAGCCAATAACTATTTCAAAACTCATACAATCCTTTATAACCTTTATAAACCGGGAACAGTCTGTATGCAGTGCTACTCACTGCTCTTTTAAATGTATCTCTTTATTATTCTATATAATATATCTAGAGCCACTCTATTCTTTTTTAAATATATTTTATTGATTTTTTACAGAGGAAGGGAGAGAGAGAGTTAGAAATATTGATGAAAAAGAAACATCAATCAGCTGCCTCCTGCACACCCCTTCCTCCCCACTGAGAATGTGTCCGCAACCATGGTACATGCCCTTGATCAGAATGGAACCTGGGACCGACCCTTCAGTCCACAGACGAACGCACTATCCACCAAGCCAAACCGGCTAGGGCTCCACTCCATTTTTTATACGAGTTGTAAAACATTCAGCATACTTCTATATATCAACATACAGAAGGGGAGTTGAGTTGTTTCTGTTTTTTGTTTTAATTACAGTGAATATTCTTGCACATATCTGACCTTTTATAAGTATAAATTACTAGAGTATAATCTTATATAGAATTTCTGTTTCAAAGACTATGTTTAATTTGGCAGCTATTAGTATTGGCTAAGTAATGGAATTTTACAATTTAAAATCCCACTATGTGTTCATGAGTAAATTGGTCTCACCATATACTCACCAACAGGTACTCTGACTATATTTTCAGACATTTGATAATACAATTTATTCTCTGGCTTGTCATTTGGTACTTGAATTAGCTATTGCTTTTACCATATAGATGTTTTATGGTATTTCCCTTAATGAATGTTGAGTAGTATATATATATTTTTTTAATATATTTTATTGATTTTTCACAGAGAGGAAGGGAGAGGGACAGAAAGTCAGAAACATCGATGAGAGAGAGACATAGATCAGCCGCCTCCTGCACACAGCACACTGGAGATATGCCTGCAAGCAAGGTACATGCCCCGGACCGGAATCTAACCTGGAACCTTTCAGTCCGCAGGCTGATGCTCTATCCACTGAGCCAAACCAGTCTTGGCCTGAGTAGTATATATTTTTAATACATTTGTTACTACTAGAATTTTTCTTAATCTCCTAGTTCTCTTCTTGTACTTTTATAATTTTATTTTTAATTTTAACCCATTGATTTAGCTGAATTTTATTTTTTAATTAGGCATGGGCTCAATTTTTTTCTGTTTTTCTCCCAAAGAACTAAATCATTCTAATATAAATAACATATTTCTTGTTTTCACTGAATAATGTATCTTCACTGATTTGATATTAATATTGAAAATATGTTTGAGTACATATACATATGTATATGTATGTGTATATGTATATGACATATGTGGTGAACACAGACACTATCCTTTTCCTAAGGAAGTTTAAATTTTAATGGAAGATAATTTAAAAAGTTAACAGATAATAAATAAAATATTATATTATGCAATTTATAATAACTAATATTTATTGAGCACTTACTATGTACTTGACTCTATTCCAGGTTTTATCATATTATTGCCCATGGCCAGATCCAGTCAGCATCCTGTTTTCACAGACCTGGTAAGCAAAGACTGAATGTACATTTTTTGAAGGACTATAAGAAGAAGAGAGAAAAATGAAAGAAAGAACAAACAATATGAAGGCCAGATTATATGTGACTTCCAAATCTAAAATATTAATTACCTGGTTCTTCACAGAAAAGTTTTTAAGTTTTATTGAGTGAATGTGAGGGGAACCATTGAAATGCTAGAACAGGGGGGTATAAAGTGATCTAAACTATGTTAAGATAACTTGTGTGGATGTATGAAGAATGGAATCAAGAAGTCCAGTTCTAATAATGCTGCAGTTATCCTGGCAAAATATTATGATAGGCTTAACTCAAGGGGTAGCAGTAGATCAGAGCAAAGGGATACAGAAATTAAAAAAACAAACAAAGATTTGTTGTAAGATTATATTGAGGATATGGGAGAAGGGGAATAATGCTAGGCTTTTGGCTTGAGTAATTAACTGAATGGTTTATTTGCTGGTATGGATAGGATACAAAAGAAAGAGTTTCCTGAGGGAACAAAATAAAAATTTTGGCATGTGAAGATCGAGGTCACCTGTGAATCTAAGTGAAAGAAAAGCAGAGGCCCCATCTCTGAGAAGCTCCCGCATGTAGCGTTAGATTACAGCAATCAGGAAAGAAAATAAGAAGCACCAGGTCTCAAAATAATAGGAAAGCCAGAAATAAATGGAAAACAGCATTGGGGAATGTTTCAAGGAGGCAAAAACATTTGTTGTTGTTGGGTTGGGCAGAGAGGACACAGGGCCAGAACACATCTAAGTCCGAGCCTAAAGAACAGGTAGCACTGCATCACTGATCAGGGTTGGCTATGTGTGTCTTACTCTGTTCATCCTTCGTATTAGAAAGAGGGATCAGAATATAAATAGTCAGGCAGACTACCTGCAGTGTCTATCTCTAGAAAGTAGGTGTACAATTACTACAACTTCATGAATTGAGTAACAAAAATACATAAAATTAAAAAAAAAATAAACCAGCTGAAACCGGTTTGGCTCAGAGGAGAGAGCGTTGGCCTGCGGACTGAAAGGTCCCAGGTTCGATTCCGGTCAGTGGCATGTATCCTGGTTGCCTGCACATCCCCTGTAGGGGGCGTGCAGGAGGAGGCTGGTCGATGTCTCTCATCGATGTTTCTGACTCTCAATTCCTCTCCCTTCCTCTCTGAAAAAAAAAAAAAATCAATAACATATATTTAAATAAATAAATAAACCAAAAATTCTTATGTAGACATTTCTCTTCATCACACGTTTCTGTGAATGATTCTGGAATATGGTTCCTTATAATGCTCCTCTACCCTTCCAATATTAACTTCCTATACCTGCCTTTTCTGAATTACACAGCTCCTTAGATATATAGCCATCTGAGTGCCCCTGAGGCCAAAGCTTCATCACGCTTTCAGGAGAGAGAACTAAAATGAGTATTTCTCTGATATAAGCATAAGAATCCCACAGGAAGATTCAGATTATTGTTCAATTCTGGGAAGAGCCTAGACTTCAAAGAGCTCTGGATTCTGGGAGAAGACCACCAGCTTCTTATGAGTGTACTGGTTCTTCCTGGCTCCTAAGAGACCAAGAAGAGGCCAAAAATATAGCCTCTAAATATAGTCATCCTAGCCTCTAACGTTTCTCTATGTGCCTCAGCAAGGGACAGGAGACCTACCACTAACATTCTTAATCTCTCTCTCTCTCTCTCGCTCTCTCTCTCTCTCTCTCTCTCTCTCTCTCACACACACACACACACACACATACACACACACACAAAAAAAAATTAAAGTTTGCTTCATTATATTCCAACAACTATGCTGCTTATGAGAAGCATGAGAGTGGCGGCAGACTTGTTTTTCCCTCCTTGAAATATTACTGAATTTTCTCTGTGTATCATTATTACTATTGATAAAGTTTACAAACTGCAGCCTTTCCATTTGAAAACTTGCATTTTAGCTGAGACAAATGTGTGTTATTAAATCTTAAATGATCTCTACCTTTTTGTTGTCTCTATTCTCTTGTCTTAAACTTTACACTACATAACATTTGATGTTTCTACATTCATTTTTCAGATGACTACTCTTGAGTTATTTGCCTCTCTTTTTGTCTATTCTATGTCAGTAGCTATTGTTGCAAACTATCCCACTTTCAATAACTTAAAATTATTTATTATTGTTTCCAAGTCCATGGGTCAGCTGAGCAGTGCTTTTGGTCAGCTAGATTCACACATATTTCTTTGCTCAAATATGACTGCTTTGAGGATTGAGGTGGAATATGTGCATGATGAGTCTCTAACAACTTTTCCTATGTTTGATGGTAAAGAAGCTATTTAGAATGAATAGAGTGTTAAAAGGACTTAGGTAGATGGGAAGAGATCAATCAAAGAACTTGTATGCATATATACATAACCCATGGACACAGACAATAGGGTGGTGAAGGCTTGGGGGGCAGGGAGGGGGCAAGAAGAAGTCAATGGGGAAAAAAGGGGACATATGTAATACTTTCAACAATGAAGATCTTTAAAAAAACTAATCTTAAAAAAAAAGAAGAGCCAAGTTGAAGATGCTTCCAATGGCCAAGATGAGAAAATGTGAACATCAATAAGGATCCAAACACATCACATATATATTTAAATCCATAAGTACCTGATGATACCAAAAAAAATCCTAATCAGTTACTTTTAAATAACTCTGAAAACTGGAAATAAAAGTACAAAACCAAGAATTTATTATCTTTTCTATGCCAAGTATATCCCTAAGAGACAAAATAATTAACTAACGTAGTATATCTCTTCATATAATATTCCAACATATAAATCCCAAAGAATTGGTCACATTGGATATCACCATTTTGCAAGTCTCAATAAATTAATGATTTAAGTAAAGAGCTTCAGTGGCTGCTAACATTACCAAAAAGACAGAGAAACCAGATTATTCAATAGCATTGTCAAAAAATAAGCCTCTAAGTTCAACTCAATTTACAGAAATAATAAACATTTTAAACTACACTGTGTGAACATAATCAACAAAGTCCAGATGATGAGAAACACTATCAGACAAATCCTCCTGTTTCCTTCCTCAGCAAATAAATTACAAGAGAATAAATAAAATGAGAAAGGTGGTAAACCAAATTATGATATTTATGGATGTACACTTGATAATAAAAATTATTTAAAAAAACAAGAGGAGGAAGGGCACTGTGTTTGGAAGGGAGCATATGGAAGGCATCTATGAAGGCCACAAAAATCTATCCTGCATGGGTAAGGGAGATGGTTAAAGGGTGGTCAAATTACAGTAAAGGATTAAACTACATATGTGTTTAGGCAATTAAATGTTTTTTTTTAATGTATTTGTATTAAATTTAACAATGACAGAGATTTTTAGGAATGCATCCACTAAGCCTTCCCATTTCTGAGTTGTAATGGAATAGTCTGAGTCAGAACAACACCTTCTATCAAGAGCAACTAGAAAGGCAGATGAAAAGCACAAAAAAACAACAACAACCAAAAAAACTGTTCAAATGTACCACAGGCA
>PVJN01036076.1:0-21717 GCA_004026805.1 Lasiurus borealis | reverse complement strand
GGGGGGGGCGGAGAGAGTGACAGCGGCAGCTGACGGCCCCTCCCGGGCCCGGCGACGCCCCGTGATAAAGCGCCCTGCTTTGTGGGGCAATCAGCTCTCTCCGCAGGCATTACCGCCTAATGAGCGCCGTGTTTAAACGAGTGTAGAGAACACATCTGTCCGGGCCGGGACGCGCGGCTGTGTGACCAATCTCCGCCTCGGAGGGCGGGGTGGATGGCAACGGGTTTAATTGTGAGTAAACAATACCGCATTAAGGAGCGGTAAACACAGCAGCGGGGACCCGCCGGCCGGCGCTGGCTGCGCAGATGCGGCCGCCTCCCCGCGACCATTAATAGCGCCCCCCCTCCCCGCCCCCGCCCGCCCGGACACGCCGACGGGGCCTGGGAGCCCATTTGTCATCTAAATGGTCCGACCCCTTCGCCGACACCGTTCTGGCCCCCGGTCTGTGTGCTTGGGAAGGTGGGCAGAGAAGCCCCGCCTGGCTCCTGGGGAGGGGGGGCCTGGGGCCGGGGGGCCGCAGCGCAGAGTGGGGTCACGGGAGGGGGACAGATACCCCTTCTATCTGGGCGACCAGCGTCCGCCTCAGACTCCAGGCTTCTACCGCCGCCGATGCCGCGGTTCCAAACCTGGTTTTAAAACACCCTGGGGTGTCTCCCCTGAACAAAGGATGCCTCGAAAGCAAATTAAGTTCCCTTTAATTAAAGATCACGCCATCCGCCGCCACACATTCCGTCACGGTCCGGGAGGAGGCGGCTGCCACACGAAATGAATAAGGCCCAGCGGCTCCGAACGTGCCTTGCGGCCCGGCAGGCTCCTGGTGGGCGCATGGCGGTCTGTGGGCCGCGCCGGCTTGCAAACGGGGCTGGGCCTGGTGCATGCTGCAGCAGAGCGGATGGGTCCCCCCAGGGGGCACCGGAGAGTCACCCCTTGGCCTCGGGAAGGACCGGCCCAGGTCCTCGCGGCCTCCCCTCCCATCACGGCCGGGGGCACCGGCGTCTTGGGGATCCGGGCCCTGGGAGGGTCACCACCACCCGGGCTGTCTGCACCGTTAACTGTCCGCACCGGGGAAGGCCCACGCAGGTCACGCGCTGGGAGAACGTGCCTCCTGGGTGCCCACACCCTTGGCCACCTGGACTGACGCGTGTGCCGTGAAGCCCGCTATGCCACGTGACTGAGGGTGCGCAGCCATCCCCGCCTGGCCTGGCAGCCTTCTCCCTGCTCAGAGCTCGTGCTCGGTCCATGGGAGCACGTCAGTACATCCCTGGCCCAGCAAACCGGCCCCGTCCACCGCGGCCGCGAGCCTCGGTCAAGGGCAGAGCTGTGCGCTCAGGGAGGCGCTCCCACAGGCAGACTCACTGCACATTCTGAGCACAGGTGAGCGCCCACGTGATCTCCTGACGCCTCTCTTGCCAGTGATTTTCATCCGTTTTTATATATAAACGTATGTTATTGATTTTTTACAGAGAGGAAGGGAGAGGGATAGTTAGAAATATCGATGAGAGAGAGATGTCAATCAGCTGCCTCTTGCACACCCACCACCAGGGATGTGCTCGCCACCAAGGTACATGCCCTTGACCAGAATCGAACCTGGGACCTTTCAGTCCGCAGGCCGACGCTCTATCCCACTGAGCCACACCGGCTAGGGCCTTCTTCTTTTTGAGTCCTTACTGGTTTTCCATATCTGAGCTGTGCCTCTCAGAGTCTCCGATTTTCTAAATTCCAGTGGCGCCAAATTCGCTGGAAGAGGGTGTGAGGGGACCTGTCTGAGTGGCTTTGGGGGCCACACAGGGCTGGGGGGGGGCCTGGCGGAGGCGGTGTTGCAGCTGAGGCCTCTTCTCGCCTCCTTCCTCCCTCTCCGGGTCGCCCTTTGGGCACCAATCCACCAAGCCAGGGCAGCGGCTCCCGGCTGCCGGCCCCTTTCCCGATGGGCAAACGAGAACGCTGTTCTCCCGGTGGGCAGGTGGAGGGGCAGGAGCCAAAGCCGGGGCCTCGGCGAGGGCGCCACGCTTCCAATGGCCCCCCACGAAAGTCCCTGCCCTGTCTCACCCACAGCTCCCGCCCCTCAAAGACAGCCACCCCAGGAGCATGAGGCACTTCCCGTTCTCTTGTTCCTCCAGCGCCCAGGAGGAGGCGCTGTACCGGCCGACTGACTTAAGAAAGCCCAATCAGCTGAAACCCGTTTGGCTCAGTGGATAGAGCGTCGGCCTGCGGACTGAAAGGTCCCAGGTTCAATTCCGATCAAGGGCATGTATCCTGGTGGCGGGCATGTATCCCAGTAGGGGGCGTGAGGGAGGCCCCTGTCTCTCCCTCATCGATGTTTCTAACTCTCTATCCCTCTCCCTTCCTCTCTGTAAAAAATTAAAAAAATACACACACACACACACATATATATATGTATGTATGTATGTATGTATATGTGTATGTATATATATATATATGTATGTATGTATATGTATATATATATATATGTGTATGTATGTATATGTGTATGTATATATATACATATATAATAGAAAGCCCGTTCGCTTGCCACTTTGGAAAGCAGGAGGCTGATGAGAAGACAGAGGTCAAGAGGTCAAGAGGTCAGGGAGAGAGAGGCAGATGGTGAACCCAAACCAACGCTCCCCTCCGTGGCTTCCCCGTACCCCTGAAGCCAGCGACCCAAGACCCTGAGCCAGGCTCACACAGAAAGAAGACACCTCCCATCCGAGACGCTCCCCCCAAGACCACATTTCTTCCTTTTAAAAAATATACTAGTTTTAATTGATTTCAGAGAGGAAGGGAGAGGGAGAGGGAGAGATAGAAACATCAGTGATGAGAATAATAGATTGGCTGTCTCCTGCACGCCCCCCACCGGGGATCGAGCCACAACCTGGGCCTGGGCCCCAACCAGGAATCGAACCCTGACCTCCTGGTTCATAGGTCAATGCTCAACCATCGAGCCACACCGGCCGGGCCCAAGAAGACATTCCTAGCCCACCCTGGGGTCACCCACACATAGGGGACCCCTACAGAAGCCATAACCCTCTCCCACGAAAGCACGTGCAAACCCAGTCCGGGGGGCTTCTGGGCCGTCCACGGACCTGCCTTGCGGGACCCGGGGCCGGGAGCTGAGAGGGGGCTCCTCCGAGGGGCCCCATCTCCAGGCCGAATCCGCACGGGTCTCCAGGATGGACCAGGGCGTGCCTGCCCGCTGCCAACACCTGCCCGTCCACAGCCAGCCAGCTCCTCCCTCCCCCTCTGCCTGGCCTGCACGGGCACCTCCTGGAAGCCAGAGCATCTTCCCTGGTTGGCCAGGGTGTTAAGGAGAGCAATTAGAGGGGCTCCCTGGGGTGGGACCTCCCATGTTCCCTCCTTCCAGGCCCGGGTGGGCCCTGCCCCTCTGCTCCCCCCACTCCCCCGCCCCTCCCAGGGCTGGCAGGGCGCTGGAGCTGGGGCGGCAACCAGAGGTGTTAATGGCCTGCGAGGGCCCATGCTGATGGACGGCCATTAGGGCACCAGCTCGGGTGTGGATGGCAAATAGGTTTGATCAATGAGGTTCTGATGCAGAGCGGGGCCTGGGGGAGCGGAGCCGCGCCACCGGCGGAGGGAAGACCCTTTGTTGCTAATGTGTCTGCAAAAGGCACTTAATCGAGGTCATCACAATATGAGCGGCTCTCGTCCTCCGTAATTCAGCCTTATTTATGACGGCCCCATCGCCCCCGCCCCTGTCCGGTGGGGGGCGCAGGGGGCTTTTGTTAGAGCCAGACCACATGGGGGTGGGTCCCTACCCCTCTCTCTGTCTCTCTCCTCCCCTCTCCTCCCCTTCCCTCTCCTCCCCTCTCTCTCTCTCTCCAGCTGCAGTGGCTGACAGAACATCCAGGCCTCTCATTCACAACCTGCTGCTTAGCTCGCCGCTCTCTGCGGAGAAATGGGCAGGGAAGAGAGATGTTTGCCATGCGGTCCGATGAACCCTCTCCCATCCTTCCCCACTCAGGAGAAATGATGTTTTCAAAGGAAACTGCCAACCGCGTTTAGCCGTCTGCCAGGGGGGGACAGAAACACGGGTTTCGCACCCTTAAAAAATGACGCCCATCCTGCCATTCGCACGCGCCCCCCCTCCCAGCCTCCCAGTCACCTGTGGTTTGTTATCTCGGGGAGCAGAGAGGAGGAAGCGGGCGGGAGCGCGCGCTGAACGCGTGGATAATGGCGCGATTAGAGATGCGGGCGCCGGCGTGCGGATCTAAAATGTATGCGTCTCATAAAACCGCCTCATTAGTCTCCGTGTCTTAAAGGACACACTTGTCCGTAATGAGGCGCCCGCAGGAAGCGGCGCGGGGGTGAGAGGGGACGGGGGGCGGCGGGCGCGGCCGCCATCTCCCCGCGCAGGAAGGGGAAGGAAAACACTTAATAAAGATAATTGGGCTGGCCGGGCCGGCTCCCATCTGGAATCTCCGCGCAGACAAACCCCGGGGCAGACGATCGGTCATTAGCGGGGAAAATGACCCATTTGGAGGGGATCCGTTTGTTTTATAAATGACGCCCCACTTGAGCGCAGCTTAACCGCAATCATCATAAAAGTTCCTCCGACACCCTGCAGCCGGGCCGGCGCTGAACCATCGATCCGCGCTCGGCGGGTCACGGCCGGGCGGGCTTTCCGCTCAGCCTGCAGTTTGGTCCGTGTGTGTGTGTGTGTGTGTGCGTTCGCATGTGAGTGCACGTGTGTGTGCACATGTGTGCGTGTGTGTGTGAGAGAGAGCACATGTGTGTGCATGTATGTGCGTGTGCACATATGTGCGTGTGTGTGTGTGTGTGTGTGTATGAAATCTAAATAGACGCTAAGCTGCCTTAGGTGACCAGGGGCTGATAGCGGCCTTGGCTGGGAATGTCAGAGTCGTGTGGTCAGGGGAGGCAATGGGAAGGGAGAGGTCAGCTCTGAGCCCAGGGGCCTCTGCAGGTCAGTGGGGCCGACCTGGCCTTCCAGGCAGCCCAGGGACAAGGACTCAGAAGAATTAAATCTCTCAGCCCCAGGCCCACGCCCAGTCCCAGCCATAGGCCCAGCCCCAGCCCCAGGCCCACGCCCAGGCCCAGCCCCAGCCTCAGGCCTAGCCACAGCCACAGCCACAGCCACAGCCTAACCCCCAAACCCAGCCCCGGTCCCAGGCCCAGCCATAGGCCCAGCCCCAGTCCCAGCCCCAGCCCCAGCCACAGCCACAGCCCCAGTCCTAGCCACAGCCCCAGCCCCAGACACAGCCCCAGGCCCAGCCCCAGACACAGGCCCAGTCCCAGTCCAGCCCCAGCCCTAGTCCCAAGCCCAGCCACAGCCACAGCCCCAGCCCCAAGCCCAGGCCCAGGCCCAGCCCCAGCCCCAAGCCAAGCCACTGTGCACCCTCAACACACACACACACACACACACACACACACACACACACACACAGCAGCGTCGGAACAGTCATGCATCAGGCGGGACAGAAACCGGCCAGTGGACGGCAAACTGCGGCTCTTGAGCCACATGCTGCTCGCAGGCTGCAATTTGCCGCCCTGTTGACTAATGAGTTTGCCGACCACCGGGATAGACGGAGGCAGGGAGGAGAGGCCCGCCTGTTCTCCGCCCTCCCGGGGCAGAGAGGGGCACCATTACTCGAACTGGAAGGAAGGCTTCGGTGCCACACTCTCCCCACCCCTCTGTGCGGAGCTCCCGCGGCTCGGAGGCCTCCGGAGACCGGGGGCCGGAGCAGCAGGGCAGGGAGCACCACCGGCACCTGGCTCTTCGGGAGCCGAGCAATCTGGGCTCCGTGGGGTCCCAGGCCACAGGCGGGCCGTCCCCAGCTGGCTCCCCACCCAGGGGACAGTGGTCCCCACGGGGGCCAGGCGCCGTGGACATCTCCTTCCTGGAGGACAGGGAAGACCCCAGCACCCTACAGTGAGCAGGGCAGCCCCATCCTCGGCCCCACCCCCCACCACAAAGCTGGATCCACCCCAACGTCCGCAGGGCCACGCCCCAGAGCCCCCTCTGCTCCCCTCACCCTCCCTGAGGGAGACCCCGACTCTTCAGCCCCCACTGCACCCCAGAACGCTGGGCCCTGCTCTCAGTCCCACCCTCTCCTCCCCTTCACTTCTCCTGGTTCCTATGTTCCAGAAAAGGGCGGCTTCCTTGGAATTTCCAAGATCCATGTTCTACTCGCCATGACCTTGAGGTGGGGACAGGAAAGAGGAGAGGGTGGGAGGGTTCCTTAGACGGGGGCAGGGCCTGCATGGCCTCCTTCTTGGGACTGGGTCTCCTCCCTGGTTCCACCACAAGGTCACCCACCACGATGGCACGGTCGGGGACATGGATGTGCTGCCCCCGAGGCTGTACAGAGGGAAGGAGAGCGTGGTGAGCCCGGCGCCAGGCATATGCGAAGCGCTCGAAAGGAACGGAGGAGAGAGGGAGAGGGAGAGGGAGAGGGAGAGGGATGGGGGAGGAGAGAGAGAGAAAGATGGATTTGGAGATAGAGATACTGAAGGGAGAGGAAGGTGGGAGGAATGGGGGAGGAAGGGGGAGGGGGGAGAGAATTGGACTCCACCTGGTGTCAGGCACCACTCGGGCGGGGCCCCGCTGGCTGCCACCCCAAACGCCATGGGGTGACCATCGCCCCTCCAGGGGGGCAGCCACTTTCTAGTCCTCGGGAAATAAAGCTCCTGCATGGAGCTCTGGAGCATGATCAGCCCACCATCCGCCAGGCCTTCCTCTCCTTCCCCCTCACTTCTCCACCTGGATTCCAGAAAGAGGGGGTGCCTAAGGCAGGGACCCCCCCGAATTTCTCCCCACGCCCCTCGGTCTCCCCGGCTTCCTCCTCCTCCTCCTCCTCCCCGGCTGGGTCTGAGGGCGCCGCTGGCTTCCAGCAAAGCCCTTCTCGTTTTCCACGTGAATTTCAAACCGCGCTGATCCGGCCCCTTCTTAGCGAAAGTCGGCTTTATCAACCACGGAGAGGGGGGATTTGGGAGAGAGCTGAGCAAAGTCACATTGTTTGGATAAACTCATTCCGGGAGCTCAGCAAAGCAAAGCCGCAACGGATACGTCTCCCCGAAGAGACCGAGAACGGCTGGGGAGGAGGGGAGGGGGGGAGTTACCAGGAACATTTTCATTTCTTCAAAAAAATAATTTAAAAAAAAAAACGAGGTTGCCGAGACCGGTTTGGCTCAAAAGATAGAGCGTCGGCCTGCGGACTGAAAGGTCCCAGGTTTGATTCCGGTTGGGGGCATGTACCTTGGTTGCGGGCACATCTCCACTGTGGGGTGTACAGGAGGCGGCTGATCGATGTCTCTCTCCCATCGATGTTTCTGACTTTCTATCCCTCTCCCTTCCTCTCTGTGAAAAATCAATAAAATATATATATATATATATATTTTTTTTTAAAAGCGGGCGCTCCCTTTTTAATGAGTGTTTTTACAACCTCTTCTGGAACCCTTACCAGGACTCCTGGGGACCCCCCCCCGGGAAGCGATGGAGGCTGGGAGGCTGTAGGCAAGGGAAGAGAGGTGTCCTGGGAAAATTACCCCCTCTAGGGCCACCCCCCACTTCCTCCTCCCCTCCCTCTCCTGTACTCCCACCCCCTACCCCCCTGACGGTGGCCAGCCAGCCCGCTATGGAATATGGCCACGGGTGGGTGTCCGCATGGCCCTGCCATTGAAGGAATGCATGTAACACGTCTGTTTAAAAGGAGTTCTCTGTGTTGTCATTATCTCCGTCTGCAGGGGCCGGAGGGAAAGGCAGGCAGCCGCTGCCAGCTGAGAGCTCTGTCCTGGGCGGCATCGGTGGCGGGGATTTTGCTCCCCGACAATTTGCATGGGAAAGGAGGCTTTCCCGGTGCTTAGCGGAAAACCGGGGCATTTGCATCTCATTTGCTCCCCTGGCAGGGTTCGGGCTTTATCTGAATAAAGACACTTCAGCGGGATTGGCGGCGTTAAGCTGATAGCTGGGAAAGTCGACGCCGAAAGCACACGCGAAACCCCACCGCGCTGGGAGGTGGCGCCCCGCGTGTGCCGGGGCCCCACTTCCACCCGCCGCCCCCGTCCCTGGGCGACTTTAACACGGTAGCCCAGCATCTTCTTTCTACACAGGTCGGTCAGGACAAGGTTTTTCACGAGAGGCGTCTTTACTGGGGGACCCCTCCCTCTTCCCCAACAACGCCCCCAAGTGTGCTTGGCTTAGAAAGCGGAATGAATGGGGGTCCAGCCGGCATGGGTCAGGGGCTGAGCGACGACCTAGGAACCAGGAGGTCACGGTTTGATTCCTGGTCATGGCACATGCCTGGGTTGCAGGCTGGATCCCCAGTGTGTGTGTGAGGGGGTGGGGGGCAGGGAGAAGGGCATGTAGGAGGCAGCTCATCAATGATTCTCTCTCATCATTAATATTTCTATCTCTATCTCCCTTTCTCTCTGAAATCAATAAAATTATATATATATAAATGTATATATACGCACAAATATAAATAAAATTATATACATATAAAATACAGTATATATATGTGTGTGTGTGTGTGTGTGTGTGTGTATCCCGAAAACAGACTGACAGCTGTCAGAAAGGAGGGAGGGGTTGGGGGATGGGGTGAAAAGAGTGGAGAGATAAAGGAAAAATAAAAACAGCTCATAGAAACAGACATAAGATGGTAATTGGCAGAGAGTAAGGGGTGGGGTAGTAGAAGAGAATAAATCGGGCGGGGAGGGAGGGGGGCAGGGAGATAAATGGTCATGGAAGGACACTTGACTTTGGGTGGTGACCACACACACAATACATAGATGGTGTATTATAGACATGTACTCCGGAAACCCACATAATTTTATCAGCCAATGTCACCCCCAAAAACATAGTAATTTTTTTAAAAATGAGTCGGTATCAGCTAAGCACTGGAGTAGCGTCCAGCTCATGGTAAATGCGGGAAGAATGTCAGCACCATGACGATGGGATGATAGTGATGATGAAAACACCATGAAGCACACACCGCCGGTGAACTTCCCATTTGAAGACTCCCCAGTCAAGACCGGTCCCACAGGAATTGGGTTCAGTCAGAATGGTCCCCATGATTCTCTCTGGCTCCACAGACCCGGGCGTGACCCCTGCATGGCGGTCGGGGGAGGGGGGGAGACAGGGGTGCCGGGCCTGCCAGCCGAGGCCTGCCCGTTCCCGCCACGCCCTCTCCCAGCTGGCGGGAGCAGGAATCCCAGGCTCGCCGCAGCCCCACAGCTGGGCCCAGGTTTCCGTGGCCCGGAGGCCTCTCAGGGGCCCCTCCCCCTCCTCCCCTGCCAGCTGGGAAGCCGGTGCCCACGCAGGAAGGGGGCACGACGCCCCCCTGTGTTGGCTTCCCAGCCTCAGCACTCCCCGAGGAGCCCACCGGCCGCTGCCTGAGCTTCTGGCACCCCACTGCCCGCCAAGGACCTGGATGGAGGACTATTTCCTGCGGGAAGCCCTTCTCCCACTTTATGTCTTCACTGATGTCAGAGAGGAAGGGAGAGAGAAACATCAATGATGGGAGAGAGTCATGGATCCGCTGCCTTCTGCACACCCCACACTGGGGATGGAGCCCGCAACCTGGGCATGTTCTCCTGCCAGGAATCAAACCGTGACCTCCTGGTTCAAAGGTCGACGCTCAAGCCCTGTGCTGACACCAATGTCCTGCGAACCCCCACCCCCACCCCCAGGCTCCCGTCTCCTCCCCTGCCTCTGGGGTTCACAAGGGGCCTGTCCACTCTTCACGACTGCGGTAAGCCAGCTCCCACGCTGAGCCTCGGTTTCCCCATCTGTAAAACGGGAGTAGGAAGCACCGCCCACATCTCGAGGTTCTGCTGGTGTAGAAGCGGCCGGTGGCCCATGACAGGGAAGGGGACAAGGCTGCTGTCCCCAGCCCCAGCTCTGCAGAACGGACGCCTGCCGCCAGCCACAGGCCAGCGGCCCCAGCCCTGGGCCCTGACAGCGTCGCGGAGCCTGCAGCCCCTGCGGCCATTCCGAGCCGCTGCCCCGTGGAGATTTCTGTGTTGATGGGAAGCACCAGGCCTTCCTCCCCCTCCCGCAGACCCTCCCCCATGTTTCCCATTGCCGCCATCTGGGGCCACTGGCAGGCTGGCTGCAGGTTGTCACGTTTTCGGTGGAAAAAAACGCTAAAATCCTCTGCCATTTCACGGAGCAAGCTGCGCGGGTCAGCGGCAAAGTGCGGTGCAGCTGGCGGCTTCCCCGTGGCGGGCGGGATGAGGTCACCAGACTGAGCGTTGGCTGTTCCCAAACAACGCGGGGGGCGCTCCCCCGGCCACCTGCTTTTGACCCCAATGCGCCCCGGTCCCCTGACCCCCGAGCAACCAAAGGCCGTCTCAGCACAGAGCGTGGACTCAGTGTCCAGCCGCGATGCTGAAGCCAACGCTTGGTGGCCCCGTGGCACTGCAGGCCGCACCCCTGGCAGCTGCCGGTTCCTCTCCACGAGGCGACTGCTTGGCTGCCCGGAGACCGGAGCGAACCCTGAGCCATGCTGGGCGCTGACCTCCGCATGCCTGGCTGTTCCAGACCTGGGCATGGAGTCACGCAGACCTGGGTTCCATCAAACCCAACCTCTGCCAAGTACCAGCTGGGCTAACACAGGGTGGGGGTTGGGGGATGGGGTGTTCTTTGTCCTCTCTGACGCTAAGTTTCCTCATCCGTAAAATGGGGGCGCTCCTGGTGACGAACCTCCAGGGGGTGTTTCTAGGAATAAGGGAGACGCCGCACAGTAAGCGCTGGCTGGTGTGGCCCGGCACTGCGGCTGAAGAGCTGTGTCCTAGGAAAACTTGTAAACTCAGTGGTTCTCAACCTTTCTAATGCCGCAACCCTTTAATACAGTTCCTCATGTGGTGGTGACCCCCAACCATGAAATTATTTTCGTTGCTGCTTCATAGCTGTCATTTTGCAACTGTTATGAATCGTATCTGTGTTTTCCAATGGTCTTAGGCGACCCCTGTGAAAGTGTTGTTCGACCCCCAAGGGGGTCGTGACCCACAGGTTGAGAACCACTGTGCTAACTCATATATATATATATATATATATATATATATATATATATATATATACCAAAAAAGAGGCGCCTAAAATACTTTTGAGGGGGAACGTGGTTTTGTAAATGCACAACTGAGCCTGGGACCTGGTCGGGCGCCTGCAGGAGGCACCCAATCGACGTGTTTCTCTCACCTCTTTTTAAAATATATTTTATTGATTTTCTTTACAGAGAGAAAGGAAGAGAAATAAGAGAGTTTGAAACATCGATCGGCTGCCTCTTGCACACCCTCTCCTGAGGATGTGCCTGCAACCAAGGTACATGCCCTTGACCAGAATGGAACCTGGGACCCACTGAACCAAACCAGTTAGGGCTACTCTCACATCCATAGATATTTCTCTCTGTCTTCCCCTTGCTCTCTGCACATCAATGAGGAAATACCCTCAGGTGAGGATTTTCAAAAAGGAAGCACTGAATGAGTGGAGGGAACCGCTCATGGGCATGTCTCTGTCCTGCCCGTGCCCACTCTAAGCCACTCCGTGAGCAGAGCCAGGACGAGTCAGGGGAGGAACCAGAGCATCCTAGGGGCTGGCTCTCACTCACTACCTCGCATCCCTCAGTCCAGCAAACACCAGGAGTGGGAGTGCGGCCCACCTGATGGCCGCCGTTTAACCCGCTTCCTGCTGCCTCTCTACCTTTGTTTCCTGGCTCTAAGATTTGGCTGAGACCCCTGGCATCTCCGGGTGGCACAACGGAGGGCACAGGAGGGAGGAGGTGGAAATACATTGAAACAAAAAAAAGGAGGGGAGGTGGGGGGAGAATGAACGGTGTAAGGCTGGTCTCGCACCTGCCATTAAGTCCAAGCCAAATCCCGGGCTTGTGTGAGGTGGCATTATCTCCCCCTTTTAGCCCGGGAGGCTCTGTGATCCACCAGTCAAGTATGTGATTGGATTTCGGCTCAACAAAACCTGAAATTACACACCTATTGTGCCCGCGCTAAGCCTCGTGGCGCGGCCGAGGGGAAGGCTTCTCCGGGCCCTGGGCCGTGTTCGATCCAGCGCCCGCTCTCCTCGCCCGCGGGCGGGCGCAGGCGTAATGGGATTAGCGCCTCCTCCGCAGCCACTGGTAACTGTCCCGGTGGGTGCGGGGCCACAGGCCCGGGTGAGGGATTCGGGCTGCCTCGTGGAGCTGGGCCGGTTCCCTCACCTGGGCCCGCGGACAGAGAGGCACAGGCTGGGCATTTGCTGGGCACCTGCAGGGAACGGGTCTATCCCATCCTGCGCTCAGAGGTCCGCCCCAGGGAGTCCTCCTGCTCAGGATCTGCTCCCCACTTCTGGACAGGGGAACCCACCCCACTGTCTTCCAATGGAGAACCACCCCATCCGACGTTCAGAGCAAGGTTCTAGCTCAACGGTTCTCAACCTTCCTCAGGCCGCGGCCCTTGCATACAGTTCCTCATGGGGTGGTGACCCCCAACCATGAAATTTTGCTACTGTTGTGCATCGTGATGTAAATACCTGCATTTTCCGATGGTCTTAGGCAACCCCCAAGGGGGTAACGACCCACAGGTTGAGAACCGCTGTTCTAGTGGGACTACTTTTACCTCCAGCTCTTGGGGAGGTCATGTGACCACGCCAAGCCAATCAGAGACTCTCACGCCCAGGAGAGACCTGCTGCCAGGGACCCCCGAGAAGCGTGCTGTGTCCACAGGGCCAGTGAAGGGGCCGCACCAGGAAGCGGTGGGGAAGGAGACGGTAGCCATCGGGGAGACGGTAGGGGCAGCAGGATTTGGAAAGATGGTGCCGTGCTTTCTCTTCCTGCCAACACCCCTGAGAAGACACGAGCCAGACCTCCCCTTTGGATCTGTCCAGCCAATAAAAGCCAGGAAATGCCCGTTGGGGCTCAAGATGCTCCTCCACCTGTTTGTGGGTCTTCCTGTCCCAGTGAATTCTCGTCCCTTGTGCCAATGAGGACACCTGGCTCTCAGAGGTCAGGCCGCCACCCCCACCCTGAGGCCGCCCTGCTCGTCAGCAGCAGAGCTGGGTGTCGAACCCGAGCTGTCCCCTCCCTCCGAGCCCTGTGTGCTGGCCCCACGCTTTCCCTTCCCACCGACGGTGGGGCCTGCCACAGACGGGCCCACGGACCCTCTGCCAGGAGGGAGCGAGAGCCAGCAGCCCCGGAGGCCGGGCGGGGAAGTCAGGACGTGAGTCCCCTCTCTGCTCAGCCCTCTGTCCGGCCGCTGCGAGGTCCTTTCCCTCTCGGAGGCCCGAGTGGACAGAGGGGTTGGCAGCCGTGCAAATACCTGCCACTTCCCCCGTCCAACGGAAGACGGAGGATGGGACGGGAAGGGGAGTCGTTCCTTCCCTCCCCAATAGGATGAGTGGCCCATACCCCTCCCTGCTCCCCGAGTCCCCAAGGATGGAGACATTCATTTAATCACGTCCGCACCACGGAGTGCTGAGCGCCTCCTGCGGATCGGCCGCGTCTTAGGGACCGGGGCTTCACGCGGGGAGGAAACCGCGCTTAATTCCGGGCAGCCTGGCGAACCGGTGAATGAGACGCGGCCCCACACGGCCGAGACGTGCACCCAGCACCCTAAACCTCCCCCCCCCCCCCCCCCCCCCCAAACCCCCCCCCCCCCCCCCGCTCATACAGATCATCCGGTCACAGCATCTCCTGGGGCCCGTCCCCAGCCCTCCGAGGGTGCCTGGCACCTAACGGCGCACAATGACAAGTGTCGGCGAGGACAGAGCGGCGGGGCACTCACACGTGGCTGGTGGCACCACTGTAAAAATGGCGCGGCCGCTTTGGACACAGTCTGGCAATTACCGGGAGGTGGAACACACAGTCACCGTCGGACACCGCAATTTTACTCCCGGGTAAACGAATGTCAGGAAAAAAGCGTTTACACAGATGCCGGGAGCAAGGTTACCCAGAGAGGGCGAGAGGCAGAGACCATCCAAATGCCCATCCGCCAATGAATGTGGAAGCAGGACCCAGCCACACAGGGAGCGTTCCGCTGCGGAGAGGCACGAAGCTCTACAGGCTAACACACGCATGATCCAGTAAACGCTGTGCTAAGTGAGAGAAGCTGGCACGAAAGCTCACGCGCAGTTGATGATCCTACTTCAGTGAAACGCCCAGAACAGGCTGTATTTGAACCCAGGAAATGACAGGTCAAGTTGGGCCACAGGGACCCACAGAGGCCCCCGGGGGCTCAGCCAGATCGAGAGGAAGCACGCTCACCCAAGGAAAAAGCTCCAGCCCCCCACCCACCCCCAAAGTGAGGCTCATCACCCCAACTCTGCTGTGCTCTCCCGGCCCCAACCAGCATCCCAGAGAGACGTTTCACCCGGGCAGCACCTACTGCATTTGGGGGTGGTGGGAGGGAGGGGACCCCGAGTCCTCAGAGTGGCCACTGTCCCCTATGAGATGTCCGCCACAGAAACGAGTCTCTGGCCACCCAGGGCCTCCTCCCGAGAAGCCGCTTTCCCGCCTGACGCTCTGTCCCCCGGCGCAGGTGTGGGATGAAGGGGTTTGCGGCCGACCAGCACACTCCTGTCCCAGAGGCCGCAGGTATCTGCCTCCTGGGCTGACCAGGCCCTCGGACAGACGGACGGACGGACGGATGGACGGACGGACGCAGCTTTCCGGAAGGTGCCGAGCGGCGTCCTGGAGTCAGAGATCGTCGGCGCCGATACCCGGCCACCAGCCGCGCCTTCTCACTGCCAGACCTGCTCTCCCCTCGCTGTTGCGTAAGCATCCGCCGCAGGCCAGGCCCCGAGCCAGAGGCCGGGCGGGGGACCTGAGGCCAACACTGTCCCCGCCGCTTCGAGCAGGACGAATGTCATTTTTCAAGAGGACAGTGACCCAGCCGCCGCCAGGGAGGCCCTGGAATGACGGTCAGGGGTCAGGGAGGACACGGTACGTGCCGGGAGGCAGCCGGCCGCTGGCAAGAGGTTACACGGTGAGGTTTCAAACACAGCGTGTGTGAAGGGGTGACCGGGAGGGCTGACGTCCACGCTGCCAGCCAGGTGTAGCCTCCCGTGACACAGAGGCGAGACCGGCACCCACCGCTCCAGGCCTGCAGGAGGGCTGTCTAAGCTACGGGTGCCAAGGGGTTCAGAGGGTCCCTGCTCCCTAGTAAGTGCCCTTGACATGGGACCTAGAGCCCGGCTGGCGGGGCCCAGTGGGTGAGCCTCGACCTATGAGCCAGGAGGTCACCACTGGATTCCCAACCAGGGCCCATGCCCTGCTTGCTGGTCCAGTCCCCAGGGTCGGGCATGCAGGAGGCAGCAGGTCCATGATTCTCTCTCCTTGTTGATGTTTCTCTCTCTCCCTCTCCCTTCCTCTCTGAAATCAATAAAAACACATTTAAAAAATAAAAATAGCTGAAACCAGTTTGGCTCCGTGGATAGAGCATCAGTCTTAGGACTGAAAGGTCCCAGGTTCGATTCTGGTCAAGGGCATGGACCTTGGTTGCAGGCACATCCCCAGTAGGGGGCAATGCAGGAGGCGGCTGATAGATGTTTCTCTCTCATCCATGTTTCTAACTCTCTAGCCCTCTCCCTTCCTCTCTTTAAAAAAGTCAATAAGATATATTTTAAAATAAATAAATAAAATAAAATAAATAAATAAAATGGTAAAAATAAATAAAATTATAAAATAATAAATAAAATAAAATAAAAACTAAAATAAATAAGTAAATAAATAAATAACTAAATAAATGAAATGAAATAATAAAATAATATAAATAAAATAAATGAAGTAAAATAAAATAATAAAATAATAAAATAAAATAAAGTAAAATGGACCTAGAGAAATGATGCTATGCTGATGCTTGGACAATGACTCCGTGCTGGCCATGGGGGGACCCAAGTGGGGCAACGGGCGGGTGAGGGAGGGTGATGTAGCTGAGAAAGGCCCCAAAGCCTGGGGACCTGGCTAATTGTTTTTCTCCCTAGACCGCGCCTTCCTCCCCACCCCACCCAGCTCCTGTGTGCGCAGCCCCGACCTGGAAAAGCCAACAGGCCGTCACCCGCCAGGCTGACCCCCTCCCGAGGGAGGCTGCTCCGGCCTCAGAGGGTGTTGCACCACCCGGTCAGCTCCCAGGGGCGGGACCGACACCTCGGCTCCCAGCACCCCTGCCCGCCCGCGCCCAGAACTGGGCCACGCCACTCCTCAGACACCGGAGTGAGGGGTGAACCGGTTCTGCCCCCGCTAAACGCATGTGTGTGTCCATCCCGCCCTGCCCCATGGCCTCTCCAGTCTGGTCTGCTGAGGGAACAGGGGGTCGGACAAGGGACGCCGGAAGGATGCGGCCCCATGGGTGAGGGGTGCCTTGGGGGCTGGCAGCAGGGGGCCGGCGCCCCCCCCCCACACACACACACACAGACGCATTTCTCCTTCCTCCCCACGTTCGTGGAATAACTTTCCTGGAGAAACCCTCTCTCCTGAGCATTTCGCCACCCCTGCTGTTTCTTGGCAGCGGAGCCAGATAATCGCCCTGTTGACCTGGCACCCAATACTGGTAGCAACAGGGCGGGGCTGGCTGCCTCTGCCCGCCCCCAGCCTCCCTGCAGGCTCCGCCCAGGACTGCCGGCTCCCGGGGGCGGCCGGGTGGGGCCCAGAACCGGCGCAGGACCCAGGGCCACCCAGGCTGCCTGGCAGCTCCCCGCCCGCCACGCCCGGTCCCTTCCTCCGGGGACCCCTCCCGCCCGTTCCCAGTCCCACCCACGTGTCCGGGCACCTCGGCAAAGCTCCGGGTGATGACTCGCCGCCCCGACGTGACCTCACAATGGCACAGATAATCCCGGGCCGCTCCGCGGCCTGTTTACAAGGCCTGTCCGCCGGGGGTGTGCAAAGCCCGACACGTCCGGGAAGGTGTCGGCCTCGCCCCCGTCCCAGGCGCAGCCGGTTCACCAATTGCACGTCATTGATCCCAGGAAGTTGTATGGAATTTGGGGAACAAAAGGCGGCGGCGTTGCCTCCTCCCTCCCAGCCTCTCCTCTGGGAGTTCACCCACCAGGAGAGCCAGCTGCTGGTTCTGAGCGGGGAGAGCCGGCTTCCTGATGAGCGCTGGTCCGGCAGTGGGGTCGCTCTCGGCAGCCTCTGGCACCTCCGGGGGCAGTGGAGAGCCCTCCAACGCCTGGACTAGGCTCTGGCTGTCCTGGCCCTGCCCTGTGGCGGGGGCCGGCTGCCTCAGTTTCTCCAGCCGGTGAATGCCCTGCCCCTGCCTCTCACAGACACAGACTTCCTGTGGCCACCAGACCCCATAGGGCAGTGGTTCTCAACCTTCCTAAGGCCGCGACCCTTGCATACAACTCCTCATGGGGTGGTGACCCCCAACCATGAAATGTTGCTACTGTGATGCATCGTGATGTAAATATCTGCATTTTCCGATGGTCTTAGGCGACCCCTGTGAAAGGGTCGTTTGACCCCCAAAGGGGTCGCAACCCACAGGTTGAGAACCACTGCTACAGGGGAAGCTGGCTAGCCCTTCTGCTCCCCAGGCTTCCCAGACTAGACGCATGCGCACACACACACACACACACACACACACGCACGCACGCGCGTGCATACACGCACAGGCATAGCACAGGTCTAGCCTCCCGCTGGGGTGTGCACGCTAACACACACTTTAGGAAGAACCTAGGTGCACAGCAGGAGGGGATCAGACACACACCCCGGGACGCGCTCCGGACGCGCCCGGCGTTCAGGAGGAGATGCTGAGACACAGCCGGCGCTACGGGGCAGTGCTCTGACCCAAGGTCGGTGCGGTGGCCACGCGATCGCTGCAGTTAATTCCATCAGCCTGTGTGATGCAAACACTCGCTCTCGGAGTACGTCTGTGTGTAGGGATGGGGGGTGGGTGCCCTGCAGGCAGGCAGATGCCTTTGGGGGTTGACTCCTGGGCGCGAGGTGACCTTGGACATGTTATACAACCTCTTCCTCTGGGCCTGGGCGTCTTTTCCAGGAAAAGGCAGAGAACGCCCAAGTCACCGGGCTGTGGCGAAGGCCGACGGCCAGCCCGGGCGAGTCCATGTGGAACTGGCGTTAGAAGTTTAAGTTTAAAAAGTTTGGCTCTCACAAGAAATTTCTGTCATTGTCCTGTTGATATTCGGCTCTGTGAACGAACGAGTGTGCTGACCGCTGTCCTAGGAGGTACGACTATTTGCAATGACCAAATTATTTTTTTATTTTTTATTTATTTTTTATTTTTTTTCAAATATATTTTATTGATTTCTTATAGAGAGGAAAGAAGAGGGATAGAGAGTTAAAAACATCGATGAGAGAGAGACATCAATCAGCTGCCTCCTGCACACCCTCTACTGGCGATGAGCCCACAACCAAGGTCCATCATGCCCTTGACCGGAATCAAACCGGGGATCCTTGAGCCCGCAGGCTGACGCCCTATCCGCTGAGCCAGACCGGTTAGGGCCCACATTATGTTTTCAAATGCATGAAGGTGGGGTTGAGGGGGTGTTGCTGATCTTAACGAGCGAAACTGGGACTAATGGCAGGCGAGGCCCGGCGCTGACCTCAGCAGGTGGGGCCGGGGACCTGGCTCTGGCAATGGGCAGCTTCAGGCGCTTCTAGAACACACCACGCCCGCCTGCTGAGTCAGGGGCGCTGCCTCTTTCCCCACGGGGGTCAAACTAACTTTTAAACAAATGACAGCAACCAAAACAGCAATAGCCAACCAGTATAAATGAATCCAAATTATACCTCTTTTTTTTTTTTTTGTCAGATCGGCAAAACATATATATGTTGGGTGCGCTGCAGAATTTAGTTATTAGAATGAATCCAAATTATACCTTTTTTTTTTTTTGGTCAGATAAGCAAAACATACATATTTTCGGCGCGCTGCAGAATTGAGTTATTGGTTTCTGTATGCCATGAAACGAGAAAGGTGGAAAATCACTGTTCTCATAGACCCTGCCACTCAGAAGGGGAGAGCAGAGGCCCGTGGGGCTTTCGGGAGCCCATCTCTGAAATGGGGGGCCTGGCGGAGGCAAGACAGAGAGGGTCCCTCTGGAGACAAGGGGTGCGCGTCCGGTGCCTCCCCTCCCGGTCCCCCAACAGGGATTTAGGTGGCAGAGGAGCTTGAGGCCTGTGTAGGGTGCCAGGAGGGGTGGGGGTGGGGAGAGCTTATTCACAGAAGAGGTGGAGGAGGAGTGGAATTGGGGGACACCATACGAGGCGGGGCAACCTTGGAAAATCATGTCTCAGCCCGGCCGGCGTGGCTCGGTGGTGGAGCAGCGGCCTGCGACCTTTACATAAAACAGCCAGAGTCAGGACAGTTCGTACCAGAGAGCAGGGTGGTCGCTGCCTAGGTCTGGGGTGGGGGTGGGAGCAGGACGTGACTGCTGCTCAATAGGTCTGGAGCGCCCTTTGGGGGTGATGGAACCCGTTTGGAAACTGGGGTGAGGGTCGTGCGGCCTGTGAACGCACCGGAGCAGAAGGTTCAGTGTGAAACAGCTGCGGGTCTGCTGGGCGCATCCCGGCCTGGGACGTCGGTGAACCAGAGCCAAGGATGTGCGCACGCCGGGCCCGGTACTTCCCCGGATGAGCTCATGTGTAGCCGCGACCAGCCCGCCGGCCAGGTTTTCTGACCCCGTTTCAGAGATAAGCACACTGAGGCCGGGGGCCGAGGGGTGGCGCACCGCACAGGCTGCACAGAGGTCGTCCCGGGCTTGCCCGGGAATTCTTCACGGCTGAGTCAGGAGGCTCGTGGGGGACAGGCCTCCTGGTCGGGGTGGCGAGGGAACGGGGGCCTCAGGGAATCCGAGCAGCTCTGGGGTGCTGGGGTGCTGGGGTGCTGGAAGGGAGGGCGGGGGACTCTGGTCAGAGGAGGGATGTATAAGGCTGATCCTGGCCCGTCTGAGCAGCGGGGGGAGCTGGGGCCGGAGGAGGCTGGGAAGACCAGGGCCTCCCCAAAAGGAACCGGACACGCTAGGTGCAAACCGGCCTGGCTCCTGCCCACCACGTCTCCCTCCACGCTCCCGGCCTCGGCGAGGAAACCTAGCTCAGGACAGAGGCCGCACGTACCAGGAGGCGGCTCCGATGTCAGAGCCACTGAGTTAGTTCCCTTTAAAAGGGGACTCTTCCCCCTCCCCCTGCCCTTCTGCCTGCTCTCCTTCACCCACCACCCCTCCCTCTCTCCTTTTCCCTCTCCCCCTCTCCCCCTCCCCCCTGCTCCTTTAAGGCAGCTCCTCATGTGGCAGTGACCTCCAATCATAAAATTATATCTGTTTCTACTTCATAGCTGTAATTTTGCTACTGTCATGAACTGTCATGTAAATATCTGATAGGCAGGATGTATTTTCGTTGTTACAAATTGAACATAATTAAAGCATAGTGTTTAATCACAATGTAATTATATATTGTGAAATATTTCTTTCTAATGACAAATGAAATTTTGTCTTGAATCGTGGTGTCGCATGGGCAACAGTCTTCCTAGGACAACAGTATAAACTACATTGCTACACTTTGCTACACCGAGGGGCGGTGTGTTGGTTCCTAAGACCATGGGAAATAGGTGTTTTCCGATGGTCTTAGGTGACCCCTGTGAAAGGGTCGTTCGACCCCCAAAGGGATTGCGACCCACAGGTTGAGAACCGCTGCTCTAGAGTCTTGCCCGCATCAGCTCAGCTCCACCCTCAGGACTCTGGCGAGAACCCCCCACACGCACCACCAGCACCTCGGCCTCAGCCTCTTCACATCAGCGGTCTGATTTCCCCGCACCGCTCCGCGCTCTCCGGCACAGCTGAGGCTTGTTCATATCACTGTGGGCTTCCTTCGTGCCCATCACCCCTCAGGAATGCAGTGGAGATGGTCCCTCTGACCCTCGGCCAGGCCCTCAGCACCTCGGACAGGGCCGGGCACACAGCAGGTGCTCACTGAACGTGCCAGGCAGGACTGGCATGCCCTGGCACCCGCGGAGCTGAGAGGGCACCAGGGCGCACCCCTCCTGACATCCCAGACCTTCGTGGCTGCGAGAAGATGCTTTTCTCGGGCTCACGGTCAAAACCAGAGACCCGGCGGTCTCCGCTCACCGCTGCCTCCAGCCAGCCCCTCCATCTGCGTGGGCGGGCCTCAGTGGTCCTCACGGTCAGACAGGCTGCCCTGTCTCACGGTGTGACTGCGCGAGAAGACACCACATTCAGCACAGAGTGTGGTGCACAGGGAGCCGTCAACGGAAATGAGCTACTGTCCGCCATGCGTGTGTTATCCGTCATAATAAAAGCAGAATATGCTAATTAGACCGCTGTCCTTCCGGATGAAGCCACGGCGAGTTTCGTGCATTAGGCCTCTAGTATTATTATGTCAGAGTGTGTGTGTGAGAGAGAGAGAAAGAGAGAGAGTGAGAGAGACAGAGAGAGAAAGAGAGGGGGAAAGAGAAGGTGGGAGGAAGGGAGTCATGGCGGGAGGGAGGGAAGGAAAAAAGGAAGAAAGAAAGTAAAAGCTGATTGGAATCCTAGCTGTGGGTTCAAACGGCAGCCTGCCTCTGTGTCCCGGGGAGCATCCCCCCAAGGCAGCCCCTGCCCCGGGGGAGGAGGAGGCAGGAGGTCTGGCCAGACCCCTGCCCAGGCCTTCCCTCAGCTCCAGTGGGTCCCCTGATGGGGTCTGCTGCCAGGACACAGCACCTCCCCGGCCCTTCCCTAATCTGGGGGCCGAGCACTGGGGCACCGGGGAGGTGGGAGGAAATGGCCCCGCGTCCCAGATCCTGTGTCTGCTG
>PVJN01036075.1:0-21718 GCA_004026805.1 Lasiurus borealis | reverse complement strand
CTGTACCTCAGTTTCCTCAACTGTAAAATATGGATAATAGCACCATATCTATAGGTTGATGTGAAGATTAAATGAGTTAGTGTGTGTAGCTTAGATCAGCCATTCCTGAAACTGGAAATGGTCTGGGGCTGATAAGCTTTCTCTCTAGCTATTTTTATTTAATTCAAACAATGTCTTCCATGTCCCTTTTCAACTCAAATATCTACTTGCAAAAAAAAAAAAAAAGGACTTATTAGTCTAGCGGAGCCAATTGGAGCCCTGTTTGTTCATGCCTTAATTTATTATAATTCTGAACAAATTCAGATGGCCATTATTTTGAAAGATGAAAGAAGATTCAGTTAAGAATATGCACCACCACTAACCCCCTTTCCGAGTGGGTATGTGGATATATTTAATAAGTAGATATAATATATCCACTTATAATTCTCCATTACACAGGCCCTTACCAAATCCAGTACTAAAAGTCTTACCCTGATCAATAAAAAGCGCAGTGCACTGAGGTTTTAATAACTTGAGAGGAAAGTGACTACTGTTAAATATTCTCGTCCTATCTCTGTGTCTATCACATAATAAACTTGTACAGAGACACATGAACCATACACATTGGCTTTGGGGTCAAATGTGTCAATACAGCACATTTTGATATCACAAAGACAGTGAATGTGACTCACCTGACAACAGAAGGAATTAGAAACATTTTTCTTCTTCATGTTTATTAAGATCTACCCACCTAACAGTCATGGGAATGTTTAAAAGTAAGGAAACATTTTTTATTTCACTGCTACAGATATTTAAAAAAAATCCAAACACTTTATAGCCTTGTTTAAAACTTCTTTCTAAAAGCCTAGCAAAGAACATTTCGGAAAACCTGGTTTTCCAAACGCAGGCTTAGCGACATTCATTACCGCTTCTAAACCTGCGTTTATAAATGATGAATGTCTGTGCACGCAAGGAAGCCAATCCTATTTGCTAAGCATTATAATAAATTAAGGCAGGTACACCGATCTGGGGAAACATTTTCCACATATTTACAACAGCCGGGCCACCCTGAATCACTTTATCAACTTATGTGGCTGACACGCTAGCTGGTTCATTAGCACTGTGCCAGAACCAAAGGAAGTGACTAGGAAAAGCAATTAGCGCTTACCAGAAAAAAAACAGCACCTCGATATTCGAGATTTCTACTCATCCACTCACATTAACAACGTAAAAACGTTTTATAAAGAACGTGTCAACCAAGTAATTGGTTGGAGTGCAGGAAGGTGGAACACTTTCTTTCCTTTTCCTTTAGGGTCCAGACAATTTGAGAACTGCATGTGGGAGCCAGAAGGGAGGGACAGGATGCTTTAATGCTCAGGTTTCAGGGATGCCTCGTTAGGCTGGCAACAGACTTGTGGATTCTTCTTACTTTTCCCCAGAACCGGATCGGCTCACGCAGTTGTCGGGCGAGCAGATGGAGCTCTGCCAGGCTCACGCTGGGATTGGTAGTTGGGGTACCCCGAGAAGCAGACCCAAAGGTGCGGTGCGATGGGCAGACTATTTCCCGGGGAAAACGCTGCCAGACGGCGATGCAGGTGAAGGACAGTGAGACAGAGGGTTTAAGATGCATCTCAGACCTCAGTGGTGTTCTAAGGAGATTTCTGGAGCCGGAGGCCCTTTCAGAGGAGGGTGAAGTCTCCCAGAAACAGCCACTGGAGGCTCCTGTGGCGCAGTCATTGGCCCAGAGCAGCCGTGGGAAGCGTGACCTCAGTGCGCCGAGGGGCGTGTTTGAGGACAAAGCAGCTGGGCGATCATTCAGTTCCCCTTCCAGCAGGAAAGTGATCCGAGAGGCCCGTTCTCCCGGCTGCCACGGTGATCAAATGTTCCTCCGACACCTTCCGTCAAGGGCTGCGGAGAATAGGCCCCGGGCCTGTAGCAAATGGGAGGAATGAGCTAGCGAGCAACTTTCTTTTGTAGCCATGAGGGGGCGTTCTAGGAGCCACACATAGCGACTGGTCTACTGTTTTAAGTCCCTGTTAATATGTGTGCTTGGTGTGCAGACACACAGGCATGGGTGTGCCACCGTGGTGCATTGTCAGGGTTAATTAGCTAAATGACGATCAACAGGGATGCTTGTGTACTTCTGCACCAAGTGGTGGAGGAGCCACATGGAAGTACAGTGGCACCTCGAGATACGAGTTTAATCATTCCGTCACCTTGAGGCGTGGGAAAGTATGAGACGCTCGAGTCGAGGTAAACTGGTGGGTCGTGTGCAGCCGGCCGATCCGCGCGATGACTCCTATCTCAAATGTTGCTCGTATTTCAAAGCAAAAATCGCTCGCTCAAAGAAGTTTTACTTGTATCAGCTTCAGTCTGTTTCTGCTCGGCAGAGATTCGCTGGAACCAAGGCTGGCAGCACTGTACCCCAAACAAGACATTTTGAAAACTCCTAGACGAAGTCATTGAGAGAGCCAGCTGTGCACTAACATTTTGCAAATCTCTGCCATTCAGGCATATTATGATCACACTAGAGGCCCGGTGCACGGACTCGTGCACCAGGGGGGTCCCTCGGCCTGGCCTGTGGGGATTGGGCCAAAACTGGCCCTCCGAATTCCCCCGAGGGGTCCCAGATTGCAAGAGGATGGTTCTCGGGTGACACACCCCAGAATAGGGCTCCCTCCTCTCTGGTTCCAGGTACATCACCTGAGAACTGCAGCTGCTAAGTCACTGCAGCTTGGCAGCTTCTGTGTTGAGCGTCTGCCCCCTGGTGGTCAGTGTGCATCATAACTACCGGTTGGAGCATCTGCCCCCCTAGTGGTCATTACGTGTCATAGCTACCAGCCAGTCAGCTAGTCGCTTAGCCTTTTATATACACTGAATGGCCAGATTATTATGATCTTTGAACATATAATAATCTGGCCACTCAGTATATATATATTAAAGGCCCGGTGCATGAATTTGTGCATGGGTGGGGTCCTGCCAGCCTGGCCAGAGGGAGGGGACATGGGCGGTTGGCCAGCCTGCCTGCTGGTCGAACTCCTGGTTGAGGGGACAATTTTATTATATAGGATATACACTGAGTGGCCAGATCATAATAATCTGGCCACTCTGTATATAGATGATATCAAATTTAATTTGATCTTGTAAGATGCTTGCCTTGGAAAGATAAATACTTCCAACTAGTGCTCATTCTTATTAGTAATTAGATACTAAAGAGTACTCTAGTTTTTCTAAGTCACGTGGAAATTACTTGTTTCTTCTTCCAATTTTACTCCACATTCTTCTACAAACTTCAGGAGATCTTGAAAC
Source organism: Lasiurus borealis (assembly GCA_004026805.1). Classification (NCBI taxonomy): domain Eukaryota; kingdom Metazoa; phylum Chordata; class Mammalia; order Chiroptera; family Vespertilionidae; genus Lasiurus; species Lasiurus borealis. Next base: position 18,430 of record PVJN01036075.1, on the reverse strand, counting down.
TTTGGGGATGCCTCAGCAGCACAAGACAACGTCACTCTGCTAGAATTACACTCTGATATTATTCCTGCTTTAATTGTTTTCATTCCAGAGAGACCAAATGTATTTTCCAGTAAGCTGAATCTCTGTTCTTGCTTTTCTTCCTCTTCAGAGTGCTCCTCCCACCTCGGATGAGGAAAAGAAGCCAATCCCAGGAGCAAAGAAACTTCCAGGACCTGCAGTCAACCTCTCGGAGATCCAGAATATTAAAAGTGAACTGAAATATGTCCCCAAAGCTGAGCAGTAGTTGGAGGAAAAAGGTAAGTGGAAAGCTATTTCCTTTGTCTAAGAAAGATCACTCTACAATGGTTTAAGGAGGAGTCTGGAATTCCCGAAGAATTTAAGTATCAGGGCCTTCCACTGAGACCAGTATTTGTGGTGCAAAGGTTTTCTGGCACGTGAAGCTGAGCTTTGGGGCCTGTCTTACTCGTAACCAGTCAGAGAACCGTTGAGGATGTTTGCCTGTCATCGTCTCTCTGGCCACCTTCTCAGTTGGGGAAAGATAAGGTTGGGAGAGGAAAGATGCTTGGGAGGAAGTCTTGAAGAGCTTTTGATTTTGGGGTCCAGGGAGCCCTCCCTTATTTCATGTCTCAGTTTCCTCACCTAGATTCCACTAAGAGCGATGAGCTATGTCTGAGTAGAGGATCAGAGGAGCAAGGAGCAAGGAGGTTTAGAAGTGTAAAGAGTGCAGGAGGCGGCTGATTGATGTCTCTCTCTCATCGATGTTTCTGACTTTCTATCTCTCTCCCTTCCTCTCTGTAAAAAGTCAATAAAATATATTAAAAAAAAAAGAGTGTAAAGAGCTACTGGTTTCTGGTTTCATAAGGCCTTGAAACCAGTAACCCTTATGTGTATAAGGCAGACCAAGAGGACCTAGTAATGATTCTGGACGTGGATGAGGGAAGGGGAAACTCAAAACTCTGTTGCCCAATGAGGCACTGCAGGCAGGGCCTGCCACTTTATTTTCATTTTATCTGGACCGGGTCAGCAAGGATCTCCTAGTAAGGATTCAGCCTCGCCCTCCATCTGCACACCTGACACCTGCAGACTGCTTTGGGAATTTTGCCAGCAGGGGGCATGTGGAACTGGCCCGGGTCATTGCTCTTTCTCCAAGAGACAACGACAGCAAATCTACTTTATCCAACATTATTGGATCCCACCATGCACAGCCTATTGCATTTCAAGCAGAAGTTTAAGTTTAGAGGAGAGGGATATATACTGGGAACATAAAACAGGTATTTATCTGGCTGATTATCCATTCATTCATTGGTTTGTTCATCCACTCACTAATTCCACCAATATTTACGGATCATCTGCTATGTGCTGAACAATAGAAACATTTGTTAATCATTCACCATATGCCAGCTACTGTACGAAGAGCTTTATATCCAATGTAATCATTGTTGGTTAACCTTCATGATACCCTGTTTATTGCTCCCATTCTTGAGATGAGTCTTATAGACTGATTTTTACCATTTATCAGGCATCCTATAAAGAGGGTCTGATTTCAAAGTTTGTGCTGTCACCTACTTGTTATACTGCTATGCTTACCCCGTTCCTCCCACTACACCTTATAGGACATTGCACTCCCTGTGGGTGTTAGGGTGATATAGCCTGACCATGTGGATGGTGAAAGCAGGCATAGCAATGGGGCCTTATAATATCTTCTCTTGTAGACATAATGAAGACCAGAATGTTCTGTGGGACAACCCCGTAAATAATGGCAATGTTACCGGTGCCATGCTGAAACAGACTTACTAGGCTATTGAAAGTTAGTTCTCCTGAAAGGATTTCTTTACAGTGTGGAGAAAGAGAGGAGCCATTTTGAGTTAAATTAAGAAAACAGTATTAGTATTTTCAACAGAGTTGCATAATAGAATAAAGGGTAAGAATAAGACTCAGTGGATTTTATGACCATGAAATTAACCCCAGGACAAGGACAAAGTGACATCAGTAGGAAATGACCTGAAGCATGGCCACATACACTTGTATTTATTGATGACAAAATGCAATCAATTGATGACTATCATTATACTCAGTCCTGCTTGTTGCCAAGCTGAGCTGAAATATTCCAATACGCTTGAGGTGGAGCTGCAGAACTTTCTTCTGAGAAAGCCCGGAGAAGGGAAATTAGCTTTTTTGTAATATTTATTATCATCACCCAACCAAGGCTGTTCAGTTAGACACATGCATTTTTAATGCAAACTTTAAAGGATTTTGCTTTTATGAAATCCATGTTGACCTAAATTTAACTCCACTTCTAGTTTCAGAAGAACTTGGTTTTAAAGAGTCTAAGGAATGCTGTTTTAAAATTAGCTCCGAGATGATCTTGTAGTGTTACCCAGTGGTGAGGTTGATTTCATAGTCATGGATCCATGGTTACAGTTACAGGGAATAATATCAACTCAATGAAATACCAAAAATGTACCAGGGTTACCCGAACAATTTTTTATTACTAGACTTTCTCAGAGGAATTTAATGATTCTTTTCTCCTGAACAGATTCTAATAATGTAAAAACTCTTAGAGAGAGGCCAATTTGTTCTTATGCTACAGGAATATGAAAACCTAAATGGTCAAGGTCATTGATCTGAATGCAAAATGAGTACAGCGTGGTTTTAAGCCAAGGAATTATTTTTATTTCTTGGAGGAGAAGATTTAAGCTGGTTTGACTTTGACTCATCAATTCTTTTCCAGCAAATAAGTCAGATTTTAATACTTCCATGGTCATGGTTTGTATGACCATGGGTGAAAGGGAGGGGATTTCTTAACATCGACTGACTCAGTGGGCTCATAAGCAATACATTCCCTGGACCAGACATCATTTAGCCCTTCACTGGTTGGATGTATTTCCCCCTCCTTGGGCCACCACTTTGTCACCTATCTTCACCATGTATTTATTGTTCGATGATTTGATCCAACACACTGTTCATTGAAGACTGAGTGAATAACTCCGCAGTGCCAAACACTGTAAAAACCACCAGACTCAAAGTCCAGATTATAACTATTACAGTACTGTAGACATGTAAGATTGAGCAGCATCTCCTTCCAGGGAGAAATAGTTCAAAAATAATATCAGGAGACTTCAATATCCCTCTTTCAATAATGGCTAGAACAATGACACAGAAGATCAACCAGGACGTTTTCTTAGTCTGTTTGGGATGCTATAAGAGAATACCATTTCCTGAATACTTTATAAAGAACAGAAATTTATTCCTCACAGTTTAAGAGGCCAGGAAGTCCAAGATCAAGGCTCTGGCAGATTCAGTATCTGGTGAGAACCTGTTTCCTAGTTCATAGATGGCCACCTTCTCATTGTGTCCTCACATGCTGGAAGGGGCAAAGAAGCTTTCTGGGGTCTCATTTAGAAAGGCACCTCATGACCTAAACAACTCCTGAAGGTCCCAAGTACTATCCCATTGGGGATTAGGTTTTAAGATATGAATTTTGGGGTGAGAGAATAAACATTCAGTCTATAGTAAAAATAGAAGACTTGATCAACTATCCAACAACAGTGAAGTACACATTCTTCTCAAGTGCACATGGCACATTGTCCAGGACAGGCCATGTGTTAGGCAATAAAGCAAATCTCAATACATTTAAAAGGACAGAAATAATGTAAAGTATGTTCTTGGACTATAATGGAATGAAATGAAAAGTCAATAGCAGAAGGAAGTTTGAGAAATTCACAGGTTTTGGAATTTAACATACTCCTGGATAACCAATTAATCAAAGAAAAAAATCACAAGGGTACTTGAAAATACTTTGAGACAAAAGTAAATGAAAATACAACATACCAAAATTTGTGGGATGCAGCAAAAGCAGTGCTTAGAGGCAAATTTATAGTTTGTCTACTAAAAAATCTCAAATCAGTAACTAATCAATCAAATTAATATGAGCTACTCCATATTGGGGAAACATGCCCTTGATCATCATAGAGTAAATGATCCATATCTACATAAGTGGCAGATGACTAAACTGATATATGAATAAAAATATCATCCCTTTCAAATGGTAGAATAAAGTTTGAAAATATAGTCATACAAACACTAGAACAGTATATACTTCATAGCTTTCCTCCAGTCTTTTCCTTTGGGTTTACATATGGGATGCAATAAAACAAAATTGCTAACAATAAGACATTTGGGATCAGAAGACTTGGTTTCATTACCTTCTACCTTTATAATATTCAGCTTTACGTCTCTTATTTCCTCATTTCACTAAAAGCAAAAAACAGCATTTCCCTCAGAGGGTATTGGTGAAAGATTAGGAAGATGTATTTAAAAAATTATATCCAGGCGCAGCTTCTGGGATGGGGTAAATTTAAGTATTCAGTAAATGGGAATTGGTTCTCCTTTTACTCTTTTCTTACATAGCTTCATTCATAGCACTTACGTGGTTTCCTATCTTTTCCACTTTACATTTGCTATAAAAGCATTTTTATATTGCTTTGCAGCCTTCAGAATTAAGATGATTTATTTCTCTGAAGCTCTGACTTCTCATGATTTCATAACTGTTTCCTTCTGCCAGAAGACAGAGGGCATATTTCTTGTTTTCCATAGAACTACGCAAAAAACCCCCACAAAACTCTGACTTCTCCAAATGTCTTCACTGTGGTTTGCTGGAAATTATTTTGTCCTCGATTTTGAAATATTCCCTGTTTTGACCCAATTACAGAAGCTCTATTCGCTTTCTCCAAAGGAAATGTTTTTGTGTTGAGATTTTTTCACTCTCTAATGAAGTCAAAATTCTTTTGATTTATGGTGCTCTTTTTTTCCCCCTTCTGCTCCCCACTTTGTTAGAATAAAGATGGGTTCTGTAGTGGTTCTGAACTGCATAGATGTTTTTATTCATTTTCCTGCCTGGCAAGCTGTTGTTCTATGCCCTGGTTACAGCATGTGTGGGCACACAGTACTCTTGAGGGTGATGGCAAGGATACTTTTAGTTGATATTGGTAGTGTTTTAAGAGTCTATCCACAGGAAAACACACAGAAGCTACCTGTAAGGTTTGCGGAAGTGGGGGTGGGGGGTTGGAATTGGTGGGAGAGTCCCCAGGGAGTGCACAGGAGACCAGAGAAATACATCTGCTCCAGCCAGCTTGGTAGAAGGCTGAGGTGACTCAGGGTCCAATTCTGTAGAACCTCATACACCGGCACATAGATTCCCATGGGCTAACGGACACCCATAGCTGGCACTTGCCCTGTTCCCAATGCAATGGAATTCATGACCCTATTTCAGTGGTTGGCGGGACGCAGGGGAAGGCAATTTGATGTTTGAACAGTCACAACTAGGAGGAGGTATGGGATGCTACTGTCATCTAGTGGGGAGACACCAGGAGTGCTAGGAAATGACCCACAATGCCCAGGACAGCCTCCCCCCAACAGAGAATGATCTAGTCTCAAACGTTAGCGGTGCTTAAAGTAACCCTGATTTGCCTACTTGAAAAGCTGATATCAGGACCGACTTGTCAACTTTCCTCTCCCAGCAATCAGTGCATCGCATTTTACGGAAATGAAAGCATTAATAAGAGAGAAAGTGATTAATTGTCCAGTATTTATAATCTCTTCACTAATCAGAAACTTAGGAAGAAAGCACTCTTACATAGGATGCTTTTGTCAATTGGTAAACTAAATGCACTGGAACCTCGGTTCTCAAACTTCACTGGTTCCGGGAGGCATTTTGAGAAGTGGTTTGTTTGAAAACCGAATCATTTTCCCTATTAGGAATAATGTAAGTTGAATTCATTCATTTTAGACCCCCAAATAATTCCATTTTAACCTCTCTTATATACATGTCTCATGTGCTGTTTAGTCTATAAACAAACATGTCTTTTTGTGTATTTATCGAACCGCCTAGCCTTAAGCGGGTCACTTTCAGCACTGGTGCAGGGATGTCTTTCAGGAAGTGTGTGCAACATCTTTGCTTTCTCACATATCATTGCCTCTGAGACGCTGTCACCTGCTAACTGCGTTTCCTTTCTCCAAGTCAACAACAGTCCTTCTACCTCTCCCTTTGCTCATGATGTTGTTTCTTTCACACCCTTAACATCATTAGCACTCTTCATGGCCTGCTTTTGTTTTAAAATTGTGCTAATTGTCCATTTCACCAGCAACAAAAGCAAAAATAAGAGCACATAAATATTCACAGCACCATTTCCTTAGATGTTAACAAGGTGAGTTTAGTGGTAAACGGCCTCATATTGGCCATCTTCTCCTTTGTTTGTGGCCTGAGTGATGCTTTTTGTCTTGCTGATGTATCAGCGTGAAAGGATTGTGAGGTCCACTATAGAGACATTTTTTTTTCCTTGAACAACTTGGTTGAGAACCAATTGTTTGATATGGGAGATGTTTGAGAACCGAGGTTTAACTGTATATTTTTGGTAGAGTCCATATGGAATACTCCTGGGTTATAGTATGAGGCCTTACACAGTTATTTTTAAAAAAATATATTTTATTGATTTTTCACAGAGAGGAAGGGAGAGGGATAGAAAGTCAGAAACATAGATGAGAGAGAGACATCGATCAGCCGCCTCCTGCACGCCCCCTACTGGAGTTGTGCCCGCAAGCAAGGTACATGCCCTTGACCAGAATCAAACCTGGGACCTTTCAGTCCGCAGGCTGACTCTCTATCCACTGAACCAAACCAGTCTCGGCCACAGTTATTTTTTTATAGGTTACTTTTTCCACCTCAAATGTTTAAGAAAGCAGGCTATCTCAGGAACTCATCAAGTCTTTTAAAATACTAACATTAAGCATTAGCAATCATCAGCATCAACGACATCATATTTATTGTCACCATTATTAGCATTACCATTAATATACGCTCATGATATGCCTGGCATCTTGTGTTGTGCTTTCACATACATTATTTCATGCGCTCCTCATGCTGAATGCACGGGGTATATACTATGATGTCTATTTCATTTATGGGAAAGAAGTACTGAGAGTTTATGTCACTTGACCAAGGTCACCCAGCTTGTAGGTCAGAGAGGTGAGATGCAAACCATTATCTGTCACACCCCACCGCCAATTCTTTCAATCACTATCAGCCATTGCATTCTTAAAAAATGTTCTTTTAGTTGTATTCTACCAGGCTTTGCAAATACTTCACTGTGTTAGGTCGAAGTAAAATAAGCAAAGGCTAAAGAGACTGAAAAATTGTCACTTTCACAACTCTGACATGTTGGTGTATTCGTTTGTTCGTGCATTCATGTATGTATACATGCATCAATTCATTCAATGAACATTTATTAAGCGTAAAGCATGCACCAGGTGCTGAAGATACCAGTTTTGGGGATACACATATGAATTAGACATAGTGTCTACAAGGTACATTTAAATGGTCACCACAGCCAAAACCGGTTTGGCTCAGTGGATAGAGTGTAGGCCTGGGGACTGAAGGGTCGCAGGTTCAATTCCAGTCAAGGGCATGTACATTGGTAGTGGGCACATCCCCAGTAGGGGGCGTGCAGGAGGCTGCTGATCGATGTCTGTCATTGATGTTTCTAACCTTCGATCCCTCTCCCTTTCTCTCTGTAAAAAATCAATAAAATATATTAAAAAAAATGGTCAGCACATAGCATGGCAGCTCTTTATAAGGGTCTGGAGACGAAGGAAGGGTTAATGTCTGTAAAGGTCAGAGAAATCATGAAAGAGAGAGCGACTGAAAGGCCAAGAAAGAAAAGAAAAGAAAGGAAAGGGCGGGGGGCATTGAAGAGTGAAGCCGACAGAACAGCAGAGATGGTGGCAGTGCTGGGTGACAGGGACTTGGCCGGGTCCTGACAAAACTGCAACAGAGGAATCGCAGGCCTCGCAGGATGAGCAGGTTGAGTGAGGGCTTAGCAGGTGGCGCTTTGTCATCACGAGACAGCCCTCCCCTACCCATGCAGCCCTCTCTCTCCTTCCTGCTCATGCTGTGTGCAGCCCACGCAGCAACACAGAGCAGTGAGTTCCCGGCTGTCTAATCAGGCCTCGCAGCACTGTGACAGCGCTATTTTTTGAACGCCGTCCACACGTTGTGGCATTTGAGAAGGAGAAGGAATCCGGAGGAGCAGATAGAGACTCGCGCATTTCAATTGTACCCCCTTTCTGCAGCTCCCCGCCTGGGAACTGGTCACCCTCCACCCTTTGGTTCGGGGCTCTATGCAGATGGAGTGGCGGCGGCTGCTTGAATCCCGGGCAGGGCTGGTCAATTGGCTTCTCACCAAGGACAATTTCTATTAAGCAGTCGACAGATTGGAGGCGCTTTTATCCACGCAGGTGGCATAAAGGCTGCTCAGAACCATGCATCTTGACTGCAGAAAAAAATAAAAATAAAAAAAAAACACCCAGCAGAAAGCAAGCTGTCCAACTGGCCAAATGTCACTGGATGTCTTCTGTCGGAAGGACAGCCTAGAAGGCCTCCCCTGACATGTGGCAGGCACAGCCAAATCCTGAACGAGTCATACACATTTCACTGCCTAGCTCTGGCCTGGTTTCCAATTTGGGATACAAATGAGAGCAATCATGGCTGCCCTTTCCTTCTAGAGGCAACAATTAATTCCTGAAAACTTACCAAATGGGTTTATTAAATTCTGAGCGTTCAGACATACATTTCGTGAGCCTCAATTCATTTTCACTTCCTGATCATTTTGCATGCGAGCGGCCTGGAATTTACCTTGGCTGAATTAACCTTTTCCTTCAGGAGGCAAGTTCACAGCAGGAACTAGGTTTGAAGGGGGAGGATGAAAGTACTGGCAGGAATCCACTCATTTAGCGCGTGAACATCTGGGCACCCATTGCATGCTCGGCCCTACAACAGGAGGGGTAGGTGGTACCAGGCAACCCCCTTCAAGATCCTCACAGTCTAGCGGAGTGAGGATGTGAGAGGGGACATTAGCAGCAGGAACGGAGAAGAAACACGACACAGCCTTTGAATACAGGCGAGGAAGACTCTATATAGGATGCTGGAAAATAGATCTGCTGAAGAGTCTACACTTTAGAGGTGATTTAGGCACAGGTTCATGTTCTGGCTTTGTCATTTCCTTGGTCTGTAATATGGCATAATTGCTCTGTTTCTTTTTCTGAAAAAAAAAAAAAAAGTACCCACCTTATGTCCCTACTCTAAGGGACATTTAGTAAAGTTTTGAGACATTTGGTTGTCACATCTTAGAGTGGGTACTATTGGTATCTAGTGGGTAGAGGCCAGAAATGCCACTAAACATGCCACAATGCACAGGACAGCACCCACAAGAAGTGCAGACAGTGCTGAGGTTGAGAAGCACCAAATCACATAGTGTATAAAGTGCTTTGCACGGTGGTAGCTATTATTGCAACCATCGGAAGAAACTTAATTTATGACAAAGGCAGGGGATGTGCTGGATAGAGTGGGACACACCCATGCTCTGTTTCCAGTTATGTCTCTGACACTGGATGAGTTCCTGATCATGCTGAGCCACATCTATATATATAAAAGCCCAGCGACCGAATGGCAGAAGGACCAGAATGACCAGTCGCTATGATGTGCACTGACCACCAGGGGGCAGACGCTCAATGCAGGAGCTGCCCCCTGGTGGTCAGTGTGCTCCCACAGTGGGGGCACTGCTTGGCTGACCGGGATAAAGCGCTTCCACAGTGGGAACAGCCACTCAGTGGGCGGGTCCACAGCTGCTCGGCTGACAGCTGACCTGGATGAGCAGCTGCTCCTGAAGCTGGCCCATCCTGCAGGCCACGCCCCCAGCCAGTGCATGAATCCGTACACTGGGCCTCTTGTTTATAAATAATACTAATCTTGATAGGGGACCATAAAGAGAGTGAATTGGCTCAGATGGGTCACCTGGCATGAATTGGTATCCAGGAAGTGTCCCTCCCCTTTGTTGTCCCCACAATTTGCTGATGTCCTTCTCCCCTTCCTTCCAAGGGTGGGAGTTGGTTGGTTGTTTTCTGAAGGAAATCCTCTCTAAGGAGTGGCTCTGCACATTTCCCGAGGGAATATGAAAAAGCTCTCTGAAAATGAAAACCCATTAAGCGTGACTAATAGGAGCTCGCTGAAGTATTTGTAAGCATCCAGGAGGATCTTCCTCTCTGTCACCACCTACCACGAATCCTTTGAGCTTCAGCCAGTGTGTGAGCTCATTTCTAACCTACAAGTACCCTCTTTGTCCTGGAGGAGGCACTGCAGTCCCATTTTTCAAAACCTGCGGCAGACGCTATTTCCAGAGAAAATCAGTTTAAGGGATATTTGGAGAATCAATCTGCTATTCTCCTCCTGTCAAGGAAAAGTGGAACAAGGCATTTTAGACACCATTTTACGGAGCCTTTTCAATGGTCTCAAAGGCCGAAAAGAGGCATCTCATCTTTCTAGCAATTGTTAGTACACAGTCTCTGTACTCTTTCAGAGTCTGGTTCAGAAACTAAAACAAGATCCATGTTCATCAAAACATCCGGAAGTGCCCTGGAGGTCTTCTCTATGGCATCCTGTCTTGGCTTATGCCCCTTTCACACCCAATTTTCACCTATTATTATTCTCACCAAGTGTTTTCTCTCTAGCTCCTGATGTTACTTAACTGGATAAGTAATGTCTATTTATAATGAGAGTGAAATAGGTAGGTAAAAATAAAAAATAGGTAGGTCAGTAATAAATAGGGGTGCCGAAGAAGATGGAGGCATGGAGACTTTGTGAAATGGCCACTTAAGAGGGCATCATGAGCCAGGCAATGAGAAAAACAGAAGCTTGTTTGGAGTTTTGTGGGAAAAACTAAATCACATCTAGAGGCTAATGTAGCAATAATATTAACAAGACCTCACAGTTGATTTTTAAGAATTCCAAAGTACTTTGTGCTCACTCTCTTTTTTTGAGGCTCACAACAGTTGTCCGAGACAGGTAGGGCAAGAATTGAATTTGCAGTTCATTCTTTTTGTTGTTGTTGTTAATAAATCTTCATTGTTCAGATTATTACAGTTGTTCCTCTCCTCCCCTCCTAAGCTCCCCTCCACCCTGTACCCACCCCACCTCCTGCCCTTACCCCCTCACCCCCCGTCCTCGGCCATAGGTGTATGATTTTTGTTCAGTCTCTTCCTGCACTCCACACACCCCTACCCCCTCCCAAGAATTGTCAGTCCACTCCCTTTCTATGCCCCCGATTCTATTATATTCACCAGTTTATTCTGTTCATCAGATTTTTTATTCACTTGATTTTTAGATTCACTTGTTGATAGATATGTATTTGTTGTTCATAATTTTTATCTTTACCTTTTTCTTCTTCTTCCTCTTCTTAAAGAATACCCTTCAGCATTTCATATAATGCTGGTTTAGTGTTGATGAACTCCTTTAGCTTTTTCTTATCTGTGAAGCTCTTTATCTGCCCTTCAGTTTGAATGATAGCTTTGCTGGGTAGAGTCATCTTCGTTGGAGGTCCTTGCTATTCATCACTTGGAACATTTCTTGCCATTCCCTCTGGCCTGCATGGTTTCTGTTGAGAAATCAGCTGACAGTCATATGGGTGCTCCCTTGTAGGTAACTGTTTTTCTCTTGCTGCTTTTATTTATTTATTTTTAATGTACACATTTAAAAATATATTTTATTGATTTTTTTACAGAGAGGAAGGGAGAGGGAGAGAGAAACATCAATCAGCTGCCTCCTAAACACTCCCAACTACAACCAAGGTACATGCCCTTGACCGGAATTGAACCTTGGGACCCTTGAGTCCGCAGGCCAATGCTCTATCCACTGAGCCAAACGGGTTAGGGCTCTCTTGTTGCTTTTAATATTCGATCTTTGTCTTTTGCTCTTGGCATTTTAATTATGGTGTGTCTTGGCATGGTCCTCTGTGGATTCCTCTTGTTTGGGGTTCTCTGTACTTCCTGGACTTATAAGTCTATTTCTTTCACCAGGTGGGGGAAGTTTTTGTCATTATTTCTTCAAATAGGCTTTCAATATCTTGCTCTCTATCTTCTTCTGGCACTCCTATAATTCTAATGTTGGTACGCTTGAAGTTGTCCCAGAGGCTCCTTGCACTATCTTCATAATTTTGGATATTGTTTCCTTTGTGCTTTTCTGGTTGGGTGTTTTTTGCTTCTTTGTATTTCAATTCTTTGACTTGATTCTTGGGGTCCTCTAATCTCCTGTTGGATCTCTGTAAATTATTCTTTATTTCAGTCAGTGTATGCTTAATTTTTAATTGGTCCTTTTTCATATCCTTGAAGGTCTCACTATATTTCTCGGAGGTTTCTAGAAGATTACTGAATAACCTTATGACCGTATTTGAAAATCAGGTTGAAATGTCTTAATTTCAGAAAGATGAAGGGGCAAAAAATCGTCTGGGTAAGATGCCCCCAAATCATCACACTAAAGGTCAATTCTTCTGGAAAGCTCTCCATTGTCACTAATAGTAAAAAAATGGCATCTCGGACTCCCTGTAGAGTCATATATGAAGCTGATTGCTTGTTACCTGTTACCAGAAGAGAGGGAACCTGGGAATCATTCAGAGTCAAATCCCATCCAATTATGGGTCAATTACAGACCTTGCTTCCCAGCTAGGAGAAGGTCACACCACCAACTGAGCTGGTCTCAGAGTCCCTGGCCGGCAGTGACTCTAAGTCATGGAAAGAAGAGCATGTGGCCCAGATGAAACAGAGCAGCTGATAGTGCTTGGGGACCAGCACAGGTGGCAAATGCAACTGCATCAGAATGACCCCTGGATCTCCTCACCGTCTCGCTGCCATCCCTCCACCACTGACTCCAGATTCAGTCTTCTCTCTGGGGGGAGATCCTTTCTCACTAGGTGACATTATGAAATGACATTATGAAATTGCCCCTGGACTTGGGGTCATTATGCTGTGATCCCGTGGTCTTGGCCACAATAATACCCAGGAGAACAGTGCCTGGATACCCACACCACCACCGACAACTGCACTGGATGTGTAGGAGTTAAAATGCCACTAAACTTGCGTTAGAAAGTGGTATTAGGTAAAAATAAAGTTATCTCTATTAAAAATCAAAACGATTTTGTGAATACTGGCCAGTCCCTCCAACCGAGATAATTCCAGGTTCACATTCTAGCATCCAAGGGTAGTTATGTCTCCAGGCTGCTTTGCATGTCTGATCCGCCAATTTGAGAAGGAAGCTTGTCCTTGTCTTTAACGGAGAGCTTGATGAAAGGAGGGAAAAGGCAGACCAAGGACAGCATCCTGTTGGGTGCAGTAGTGGAAACTCTTTAGATTGGCCTGGAGCAGTGGTCGGCAAACTGCGGCTTGCGAGCCACATGCAACTCACGAGCTGCAGTTTGCCGCTGTCGACTGAGTTTGCTCACCAGTGGCCTAGAGCAGTGATTTTATACACACACACACACACACACACACACACACACACACACACAAATATATATTTCAATTCAATCCTCACCCAAGGATATACTTTTTAAAATTGATTTGAAAGAGAGAGAAAGGGAGAGAGAGAGAAATATCAGTCAATGTGAGAAACATTGATTGTTTGCCTCTCATATGCACCCTGACCAGAGATTGAACCCAAACCCTGGGTATATGCCCTGACAGGGAATCGAACTTGTAACCTTTTTTGCGCACAGGAGGATGCTACAACCAACTGAACCACCTGGCTGGGGCTAGAGTAGTCATTCTTGAACTTTCTTGTGCATCAGCATCATCTAGAGCAGTGGTTCGCAACCTTCCTAATGCCGCAACCCTTTAATACAGCGGTTCTCAACCTGTGGGTCACGACCCCTTTCACAGGGGTCACCCAAGACCATCAGAAAACACAGATATTGCCGAGACCGGTTTGGCTCAGTGGATAGAGCATCATCGGCTTGCAGACTGAAAGGTCCCAGGTTCAATTCCGATTGGGGGCATGTACCTTGCTTGCAGGCACATCTCCACTGTGGGACGTGCAGGAGATGGCTGATCGATGTCTCTCTCTCATCGATGTTTCTAACTTTCTCCCTTCCTCTCTGTAAAAAATCAATAAAATATATATATATAAAAGAAAACACAGATATTTGCATTACGATTCATGACAGTAGCAAAACTACAGTTATGAAGTAGCAACAGAAATAGTTTTATTGTTTGGGGTCACCACAACATGAGGAGCTGTACTAAAGGGTCTCGGCATTAGGAAGGTTGAGGACCACTGCTCGAGAGGGTTTCCTGAAATTTAGAATGCTGGGCCCCACCTCCAGAATCAGAGTTTCTGACTCAGTAGCTCTGGGGTGTGCCTGAGAATTTGCATTTCCAACAAGTTCCCAAGCGGTTGCTGCTGCTGTTTTGGGGGCCACACTTTGAGACCCACTGACTTAGAGCCATCAATCTAGGGTTGGCAAACCGGGGCTCACAGACCAAATGCAGCCCACCATCTGTGTGTGTGTGTTTTTTTTTTTTTTTTTTTTTAGTTAAACTTTATGTTTGGAGGAACTCTAGATTCACATGCAGTTGTAATAAATATACAAAGAGATCCATGGATGCAATGATTGGGAAGAAAGAATAGGGATCTCTATGAAAATATTTCATAGAGAAGGAAAAACTTGCCAAGTTTCAAATAGATGCAGAGACCAAAAAGCCAGGACTGATCATCTTCATTCGAGCATACGGTTAGGGATGTCCAGGTAGTGGAAGCAAAACACAAAAGCGGTCCTAAATGCCCACAGTGTCCTATCCAAGACAGCACCACGCTTCCAAGTACTTGCCTGATGGATAGGCAGTTGCATAGCTCTTCTCAAAAAGTAATTATGGCGTAAGAAGTGAAGCCAGTTTCCAAATAGCTGAGTTGTTCAGCCTGGGCTTTGGATGAGAAGGACTTACTCCAGTTAACTTTGTCCTGGACTCAGGCAGCAGCGAATCGCTGGATATAGTTAGACCCCCCGTCCTCACCACTCACTGCACACTAGGGTCCCCTGGACTTGCTCGAACCCACCTTTGACCAGTTAATTCCTTGACGGAGGGGTATATTTCATGAGACCCCCAGGTGAGGCTAAGGACTTGGGTCAGAAGGACTGAGTTAGAGGATGCTTCGCAGATCCTCCCTGGACAAACCAGAATGAAATGTCTCTTGCTTGGAAAAGTATTTCTTGGGTTGAATGTCAACGTTGTTGGGATGAAAGTTTCTAAACGAGGAAAACAGCCTAGCATTCTTAGGGAAGTCATGATCTAGTGGTGAGTCACAGCCCCTGTTTGGGGTAGAACATGGGGAAGAGATGCTAAGTTATCCAGACTGCCACCAGAGTCAAGGACAATAGCCATATTGGGCTGAGAAGAAGCTGAGTACACTCGGGTCCCCACTAGTGAGTGTGCTGTGCCTTGTCATTGTTGTGATACTTGTCTAGCCACCAATATGTAGAGTCATATTCTCATAGCTCAGAGAGGACCATCAATGTCATTTAGTCCAAGACACCACAGCCTGGTAGGTGCTTTCTGTACCCCCTGCTTTGTGGGTGTGACCCCTCGTTCGGAGAGTCACTTGCGTTTAACCATGAACTGGGCACCGTTCAACCCTTATCCCAATCATCTCTCTAAAAGCTGCCAGGATGCTGTTCCCTCCAAATAATGCCAGTTGCACTGTTTGGAGTGACGCATTAAGCAGAGAGTCCAAGGAAGTCCCCGTTCCATTGGAGTTTCTTTTAACAAGTTCAGTCTCTGGTTGTAAATATTATAAGTGGGTTATGTTTTCAGTGTGAGGTGCTGGGAGTAACTGATGGGTCCTCCAGCTATGAGGAGTGCCAACTTTTTATGTTCTTACCAATAATAACTATTCACTAACGTAATATAAGACTGGACTTGACCTAATCCAAGTGTATTAGTTATATAGTGCTGCGTAACAAATTACCCCAAACATAACAGCTTCAAACAATGATAAAAAGCATCTCAGCGTTTTTGTGGATCAGGAATTCAGAAGCGTCTAAGCTGGGTGTTTCCGGCCTCCAGTCCCTCATGAAGTTACGTCAAGACGTTGGCTAGGACTGCAGTCATCTAAATCCTTGGCTAAAACCGGAAGGTCTACTTTCAAGATGGCGCACTCATGCTGCTGGCGAGTTGGTAATGACTGTAGTGAGGAGGACTTTGTGCCTTCCCAGGCGAACGTTGCCATTGGGATGTCTGGGAGCCCTCACAACATGGCAGCTGGCTTCCCCCAGAGCCAGTGGTTTAAGAGATAGGCTTGTATGGCCTAGCTCTGGAAGTCACTGTCCGCCATTTCCGTGATATGCTATTGTTTACGGAAGTTGGCCCTACACCGTGTTGAAGGGAACTACACAGGGTATGAATACGAGGAGGCAAGACTCACTGGGGGCCGTGAGAGCATGCCTGCAACTGCAGCCCACCCCTCTTTTTAAATCTATTTTATTGCTTTTTTACAGAGAGGAAGGGAGAGGGTAGAGAGCTAGAAACATCGATGAGAGAGACATCGATCAGCTGCCTCCTGCACACCCCCTTCCGGGGACGTGCCCATAACCAAGAGACATGCCCCAACCAGAATTGAAGCCAGGACCCCCCTCAGTCCACAGGCCAATGCTCTATCCACTGAGCCAAACTGGTTTCAGCCTGCCCCTCTTTTTTAAAATTGTTTACACTGAGGTTCAGAGAAGTGAGGTTTGCCCAGTCAGAATGTTAACATTTCAGGTTTTGCTTTTCTTTCCACCCCACTAATCTTCTTTAATAGTCATTAAAAAATATTTTTATTGACTTCAGGGAGGAAGGGAGAGGGAGAGAAACATCAATGATGAGAGAGAATCATTGATCAGCTGCCTCCTGCACGCCCCCTACTGGGGATCGAGCCTGCAATCCAGCATGTGCCCTTGGCCAGAATCAAACCTGGGACCCTTCCTTCAGTCTGCAGGCCGACGCGCTATCCACTGAGCCAAACTGGCTAGGGCTCAACCCCACTAATCTTCACCACCCACAATTTCTTGTATTTATTTAAAACACCAACTGTTATTTATCTTTGGGGAGATTCGATAGATTATTTCCAAATGTAAAGCCAGTCTCCCTAGTGTTTTTTTTTTTTTTTTAAAGACAAGAAGCCTTCACAAACCAGACAATCTATAAGCAAAGTGCATACCCCAAACACTTGGGAAATGTTTTTCTCCACTTCCTTGCATCATTAGGGATGAGATGCTCCAGATGAAAAAAAAAAAAAAAAGAAAAAAAAAGAAAGCCGGACTCTTAGGGAAGGCAAACCCAGCGTTGGAAGGATAAATTTTAGCCTTTGCACACTGTCCCCTCTCCTTGGCTTATTCTGAGGGTGAAAGCAAGAACCATAAGGAGAAAGAAAAGAAGAAACATGAAAAAGCAGATACTATCATGGAAAATCAAACCAACGCAGATGCCATGCTCCTCAGGCCTCGCTGTTTCATTAAATCCCAAATGAAAGGCAGGGATCCAGCCACATGCACTCCCCGTGAGAAGCCCAGAGTTTTTTATTCCCCTTTCTTTTTTTTTCTGGAAAACGCATAAAAATACACGCGCAGACCACCCACCCACAGGTTTGGAAGCACAAAACTCAAACCTGTGATACATACGATCAGGTCTTTTCTTTTCCCTGAAACAACCATCTTGCGAGACAGGCAACAAGCAGAAAGAAACTTCTTGTATATTCTCCTCCTCTATTCGATCGGCTGCAAAACGACAAGGCCTGTCAACTTTGATCAATGTAACCAGCCGGGAGATATGATGATTTTCTGCCTGCCTGACCTATTTTGTCTAATGGGGCCCACTCCTTTGCCCTCCGACGAGCTACCTTCTCTCCCGAGTTCCATTTATAGCGGGGCTCTGTTAACGGTTCAGTCCCTAGGAATGGATCCATCTCTCTCCCAGGTTTACTTCTATTCGATAAATGACGCAGTGTGAGCAGACTGCCCACTTCGGCTTTATTTAAGCTCATCTTCCTCCCAGCCCACGGAACGCTGCAGACTGACAGGCGAGAACAGTCTGAGTCCCCCTGCCCTCCCAGCAGTCTGTGGTCACTTGCGATCTGTCCTGTGTTTAGTTCGCCACGCCAGGCCTATCTGACCTGTGGGAATTTTCTAGGCCCTCGATAGCGGTTTGAGATGTGGAGCTGCGAAGCTGAAGCGAGGGGCCCTGGGCCTCGGCTAATGGCGAAGGGCCTCCTTTCCGAGTCCTCAGGCGAGAGCCCCTGGTCAAGAGCTCCGCGTCTCTGATGTCTGACCCTCTCTTCATCTTGAAAGAAGGTTTACAAACTCCATTTAGCCGCCACTCTGCTTTCTGTCACACAGGTGACCTCCCTGAACAACCGAAGCATTAATGGCCCAAAGCTGTCAAAATGACCTGTGCACTTCGCTACTCAAAACCTCTTCTCTCTTGTTTTTTTTTTTTTTTTTTGAGTTGCCAGAGCCCTGCAGTCAACATATCTTTCAAAAAAGAAAAAAGAAAAACACACAGAAGTGATCATGGCACTGCC